>CAJQUW010001457.1:0-24398 GCA_907163375.1 Prostheceraeus crozeri | reverse complement strand
TTGTGATTGTGGAAAGACCCTCTCACTTCGCTTTTTGATGAAATTAATTTCTTGATAGATTGCAAATCTGCCGGAGTGTTTTACGAGCCATATAATATTGACTTCAAAACGTTACAGTCGATGACAGACCTGACTCTTTTTCCTCCTTCTCATCTTTTTGTTTTCTTGCCTTTCTACATTTACAGACAAACTGCAGCATTTAGACTTTAGCGGTTTTGCGATCTGTGTTCACATTGCTTAGGGGTTTCATTATGAGAGCTGGCGCAGCAAGTGCAAGTGAACAACGACATTTCACCTCTGGCGGCGTCATTACATGGCAAGCAACACATCTGGATTCATATTAATAGTCTTGAGAACATTGTATTTTCTGCAGTGAGGGAGCTGTTAAATAATACGTTTTCCTTTTTACCAGTTTTTAGTGGCGATGTAGATCTACGTCGAGTTACTTCCTCTTGTTTGCTTAGTGAGTGTGGGAAGGGGGGATGTAGCATGGTGACGTCTTAAAACACATTTGTTGCATTTTTCATCGCCGTGAAAGCAATGGGAGTAGTAGCCACTGTTTGAATCAAGTTCTTTCAATGTCTCATTATTCAAAGCAAATTTTGGCACATTATGCTTTTTCAATAGTTTTTAAGAAAAGTATGACCAACCAGGTGGAAATATAGCCCATGACGGGCGGCTTTCTACGTGTCGCATACTGAATCAAGTCTTCATTAACGTGAAGCATCATATCACTTTATTTTTCCATCTGTAATGGATTTCTCCTCTAAACATATTACATTGAGATGGGGCTCAAATACTGTTTGAAAAGAGATATTATGGGATTGTGCGCGAGATGCTAACGGATGTTGTAGCAGTCGAATACAGAGTCACGCATCTTTATTCTGTCAAGTTTTTTCCAATTGCTCAACAGTTTCCGATTGTAATAATACAGCACGATGTGGATCTTTGTGGAACATTTTGCTGATAATCTATTTCTTTCCTATACATTTGATTTGCAAGAGGTTGCTTTACTTGCTGCATGGCAGTCAATTGTACATATTCATCCTGAGGTATAACAATCATGCGAGAATAAGAACTCATAGTTTGTAGATAATCATGGGAGTTTTCAAAATATCACTTCGAAATCTAAATTCTTCCGGACACTCTTGCGTAAAGTCAATGAATAAGTAACGCGTATGGTTTGTTCAGTAGCTGGCTTGAAAAATTTCAATTAAGGCCTTTTTGATCCTCTGGGTGCAACTTGTCGCGCTACTTAAAATTTCAAATTGACACCTTTTATCTCGCTGGGATTCTTGAAAATAGCATAATAGTGTGTAATCATGTTTCGTTTGTACGAGCTTCTTTTCCATCTTAGGGGAAACAAATTTTGTGTGAATATTGATGATAAAGCTACTTTGATGGTGTGCTGCGCGGAGTGAACATATCTGTAACATCTTTTGAATTCTTACTTTCTTTTAATAAATCATTCCCAATACAACAACATCTTAGACTGAAAGGTTTATATCCACTGGAATAATTCCTTCATGTCGAATAAAGTTTGCGACTTTGCAATTCCTGAAAACAGCGACGGTTGATAAATACCATAACACCAAATCACTCGATTGATAGGTTCCTTAAACAACTCCCTTACTTTTATCCCAAGAAATTCCGCGTGAATAACGTTTTACCTAACCAGCATGGTGTATGACTGATACAGTCCAAGAACTTTATCGCATTAAAGTCTGAAATCCATTTTATTACTTTGAGACTCAACATTTGCATAATTAACGCTTAGAGCCAAAGATATTTCCCAATAGGTTGCCCACGGCAGGAGCTATCATTGGAAGTATTGCTGAAAGGAAACCGCCCTTTTGTGTTAGAGTTTTCCTCTTTCTTTGAAGGGCGACTTTAGGATTGGAGATGAAACGCAATTTTGTAGCATATCGCTTAAGTAACTTTCGTTGTTTTGGCGCTAATTTCTTCGTCCTCAACTTCCTCACATGAGAAATAATTTCACAAATGAATTTTATCGTTATGCAAGTCGTCCGTATAGCATTGCAACGCTGAGTATTGCTTTCACTTCGTCGGCGGAGAGCTTGAATGAGCTGAAGAAAACTACTTTTTTTGACTTTTTACGTTTCGTCTCATTTTACGTTTCGCATTTTCCGTGTATAGTCTTTGCTAAAACCTATCTTTACCACATTTGACATAGGTTACTAACTATTGCGACATAAGTGACACTCGAACCAGAGGCAATATCACAGAGGTTACATTGGCAAAGTCTGAATGCAATTACGTATGAAACAGCGTTTGTTCAGTTGACAAAAAGCGACTGCTTACATCTCTCTTGAAGATGCGACTTTCTTCATTTCCATCCTTTACGCTTACATTACATCGCAACACATAGTATTCACCGTTACTGATGTCTATAGCAAGTCTTTTTGAAGATATGATTTTGCTAGAATTTTCTAAATAATAGACACATGTAAAGAAGGAATATACTTCGAGAGTGAGCAGACATAGCTCGAAAACCAGTTGTGCTACAATCAAGTACCACTGCATTTTCAATTTTTCTTTATGGAAAGTTGAATGTGAATATCTGAAAATCGCTTCAATCACTAGAGCTGATACCATGATGGTTAAATGCGTTAAGACGTTCAGACAGACATTGTATTATCATATGTCTTTTGAAAAATTCTTTGGGGTGATCTACCACTTCCATATGAATAAGAAGCAGAAAATGGAAAGAGCGACTTTCCACCTCTTCCTTTCCAAAATGACTAAACTTAATTTTCGCAACTAATCGCGCCATGACAATGCGTATCAGAGAATGTATTCATTAAGCTCTAGAAATAGAGTGCTGAGCATCATCGACCACTGCTTTCGATGTCGGTCTCATCTTTATGAAATTTTATCACATAATCTTGAACAGCTCCTTTTAAACTTTGTGCCTATGAAAATGTAATGTTCCGCAGTCGTTTGAGAAAGACATGATCGCCCTTTATCTAACCCATAATCCATTGCATTGAAAACAACAACTCTTTATCATAGTAACTAATTTATTGAATAACTGTAACAAGCATTGCATTATAAATCAATGGTTTGAAAGAGAAATTAGATAAAATAGATACAGCTGGCTAACTATCATACAGCGAGCAATGATAACCATACAGGACTTTGGCAGTGTTGAGGTAAGGAGGAAAGAAGCATTGGTTATGAACGTAGCTACTACAACGAATAGACAAAATAGGAACACACAAATCCTTAAAACGTTTCGTGACTTCATGGTAGTGTTGATTCACTCTACTATCCCAAGGCGGGAGCAAAATATCATCAATGATTAGATTGGGAAATACTTTCCTCTCCTTACCAGGTTTATTACAAAAGATGCGTATAACATTGAAAGCAGCTAACCATCGTTTAAAGTCAATAAGAAGAGCACTTTCACAAGAAAAGCCATAGTCTTGCAAATATTTCAGATTAAGTCCATGAATGTGTTTTCTCGCCCATTGATCAACATTGGGATCGAGGTTGGCATGTTGATGATAGACACTAACAATCTGATATGTCCAATTGTTCATAGCAATAGCACTGAGCTCCTGTACAGGTTCACCCTCACAATCCATAAAAATGATGATAGAAGCCTAAAACGGAAATTTACACATCCAAGGAAACGTTTCTAATAACATATTACAAAATGAAGAATTACATCGATGCTTTTCACGACAAAATACACAAATGATATGATGGCAACGAAGAAGTAAAATGTATCTAATAAGACCACGTCTACGACACTCAAAGCACATAAGCGAATTGTCATAGGGTAGAGGTAGGAAAGGACTAGCAATTCTCCTTCTTTGATTTGCGTTTTGATGTAGCATTCTTCTCCGACTTGCGCTTCGTACCACTGCTGTTAAGGATTTGATCAATTATGTCGTCCACGTTGGGTGGTTTTTGGAATATATAGGATGGATTCCATATGCATGGAGAGAGAGGCTATTTTATTATCCTTGTGTCGACCATAAATATAGCCCATTCACTTTGAAAAGGATATCCCAAGTACCTCTCTCCGAGCTCATTCACATCTGATGGGTATTGAATGATCTCCATCCATCTTATAGTAAGTACACCAATGTGATACCGGTAGGCAAATGTGGGTATTACCATCCCAAATCCTTCTATAGGGAGTATCCTTGTCATCTCTCGCCTTCCACTCTTGAGCAAGGTAAGGAGTAGGAATGTCCATATTTAATGTCACGTACTCCTCAATAGTATCAAGTTGGTGGCGAATGTACGGACTCACGGGGATCAGTATGTAGTCCCCATACTGATTGTGCATTATCTTGACATCCGTGGAAGGGAGCATTCCCGTTTGGAATACTACGCTATGATCATCATAACGCAAGGCTTGTTTAAATTTACGCTGTAGCGGTGTAGGATTATGTACCTTGATTGTTTCTTCCACTGGCCTCAGTTGTAAGATGATCTGACCGTAGCGAACCTTGTAACGTTTGACCGCCATTTTTGTCCTACTATTGCAGCAGATGGAGTAGATGCCTGAAAATGCAAAAAAAAGATTGTATTAAGTTTACGTTCAAGGGTAAGGAGAGGGAGGGAAGTAGCGGACCTTACCATTTTAGTTGGATAATAGAACAGGGAACTAGAGAGAAGAGAGAGAGAGAAAATGTGCGTCCGTCCACTCGTGTGATTCAACGATGGAATGATTTCTCACTGTGGAAGGCTCGCTATTTATAAAGAAATGCTTGATTCTCATTGGATGATGATTCTCATCTTGGACAATAACATCAAGCTGATTCCAAAACTGGCCTCCGTTTACCCATCCGAGCCTTTCGTTTTGGTGCTACAGACAGCCCAAAACGTCCCAAATTCCAAATCTGTCGTTTTTCGCCAATGTCCCAAAATCTTAAATGGCGTCTCACATCTAAACGAAGACAGATAGGAACAAGCCGATTCTTTCAGTGAATTTGTCTCACTCTTAGCTTTCAAACGAGCTATGGCACGACAAAATCCGTCCACTGGAAGACAAAATCGAAGCGAGCTGTCCAGAGGGGGGGGGACGTCAGCGAAAATTTTTTCTCTCCGATTGAGCTGGAAATACACCATTTCCATGTAGAATTTGACGCTGAATCCGAATCAGGCCTCCGTTTTCCCATCCGATGCTTCGTTTTGGCTCTACAGTAGGCAGCCATCGCAAAAATTCTAACTCTGTCGTTTTTTCGAAAAATGTTGAAAATTTTTTTCTCGCCGATTGCCTTGAAACTCACCATACAGATAGAGAATTTCACGCTGATTCCAAATCTGAAATCCGTTTTCCAATCCGATGCTTCGTTTTGAAGCTACAGCCCAAAACGTCCCAAATTCTAACTCTGTCGTTTTTCGCCAATGTCCCAAAAACTTAAATGGCGTCTCACATCTAAACGAAGACAGATAGGAACAAGCCGATTCTTTCAGTGAATTTGTCTCACTCTTAGCTTTCAAACGAGCTATAGCACGACAAAATCCGTCCAATGGAAGCCAAAATCGAAGCAAGCTGTCCAGAGGGGGGGGGACGTCAGTGAAATTTCAAAATTTGATGAAAAATGTTTTGGTGGCGGTCCCAGGTCGAAATTCCACACTTTGAGAAAATTTTCAAAATTTTACCCATACAAAGTCACTCTGACACTTAGGATTTTTTCAGGTGAGCGAGCTCCGACCCAAAATCTAAAATGGCGTCTCACATCTAAACGAAGACAGATAGGAACAAGCCGATTCTTTCAGTGAATTTGTCTCACTCTTAGCTTTCAAACGAGCTATTGCACGACAAAATCCGTCCACTGGAAGCCAAAATCGAAGCGAGCTGTCCAGAGGGGGGGGACGTCAGCGAAAATTTTTTCTCTCCGATTGAGCTGGAAATACACCATTTCCATGTAGAATTTGACGCTGAATCCGAATCTGGCCTCCGTTTTCTCATCCGATGCTTCGTTTTGGCGCTACACACCAAAACGTCCCAAATTTTAACTCTGTTAAAATTTTGAAGAAAAATTTTTTCTCGCCGATTGAGCTGGAAATCACACCACAGATGCAGAATTTTACGCTGAATCCGAATCTGGCAGCCATTTCACCATCCACGACAACCTAGACGGTCGCCCACGTCAACCTAGACGGTCGCCCACGTCAACCTGGACGGTCGCCCACGTCAACCAGGCGGTCGGACCAACTCACCCGAGTCTCACACTCTGTCGTTGCAGAGGGGGGGGAGTCAGCGAACATTTTGTGAACGTAGACCAACCTGGCCGGCACACCACGACAGACCTCTGTCGTTCCAGAGGGGGGGACGTCAGCGATGGCGGCCATCTTGCGCTATCTGGTGTTTGTCACTTCCTTACTACTGAGGACGGAATCCGCCCCAGGCGTAGTTCTGCTGCAAAATCCGTAAAACACGTCTGATTTACCTGAGATTTCATGACTTTTAGTTTGGGTATTTTTCAACTTTTGCCTAAATTTCACTAAATTTGATGGTCGGGAAGGGCTAGTTCTAGAGCCACTTTGAAAAGTATGTTGTAGCTTTTACCTCTGATAGCGAAATTCATTTTTCTCCTGATTTAACCGCATAAAAATTCATTTATATGATTCAAGTTGACTTTTAATTTTTTTACCTGAGCACGTTTGACATGATTTAGATGCACGACAGTATAGCGACTCGCGCGCATCTACACGCCTGTGCGTGTTTTTACTAAATTTGGCGTGTGAGTGGTTTTTTTACGATTTGGACGTTTTCTCTTTATCTATCATCAATCAAATAAAATGCTTTATATAGGTCATTATGATTCAAAGTCGAAAAGCATGAGTTAATCTATGCCGTGCTCATTCATTTCAGAATCGCTTTGATTCACAATCAGGGCTGCGGAAGCGATGGAAGCAAACGTTTTCACTGGAAGCGGAAGCGATTCCCAAACGATCGCTTCCGCTTCCGATTTCCGAAAGTGTAATGGAACTACAAAAACTGATATTTTTCTGTTTTATAAAATTATATCAACAAATTTACAAATCAAGTTCTGTATAAATTCAACATATCGTCCCTGCACGGTGCATTCTAAAGAAAAAACATAAAAGAAAAAAGAACCAAATACAAAGGCCGTCATCCCAAAGAATGGTCATCCCTGCTTCGCCCCGAGATGCAATATCTGAGTTAATTGATAGGATAGAAGGTTTCATATAATCGGAAGCGGAAGCGAATGAAAGTCGATCGCTTCCGCAGCCCTGTTCACAATAGAAGCCTATTAGAGACAACAATAGATATCATAATATATACAATTCTCACCATATTCAGATTTTTGCATTTTTATGGAGACGTGTGTACATGCAGTGCAGTCTACGGATATACCAAAATTTGTTTCCTTCAATTTTTATAATATTTGCTTATTTACGGTTGCAGATCAAGATGTCATAGAAGCTCATTCTGCAATCTTAACAGAGACATGTGCACGAGTTTGTTAGTTTCTTTTAGAGATGTATAGATACGGCAGAGTTTGTTTATTATCAAATATTTCTATATAATCTCAAGCTTTCTGTATCAGACAATTTACCAATGACAAATTTTCTGATGGATAAATCATTTAACGAGGCGTATTGACAGTAGGCTTAGGGAAAACAAACTTATGAGCTAAAGTATCAGCTTTTTGAGTGCTTTTTGAGGGATCGATGTGAATAAAGTGAAGTTTTAAGGAGTTGCTATTTGCTATTGAAGTTACCATCATAAGTGTAAGATCATGTGTTTAGAAGCTTAATTCAATTAAATGAGATGCATGTATACTACTGCAATGCTAACTAGTACTGTTAAAATAATGAAAATGAGCATGCAATTATAGCGATCACTCATTATGCTGTAGCATAAAATAGGTGTTCACAATTCATATTTCTTTCATTGTTCTGAAACAATGGACACACATGGATTCGATGGACACCCTGTTCCTTTAACTGATGCATTAGAGGAAGTGACTGCTCAAATCCATGCCTTGTTATTAATCCTCGTTGTCAGACTCAGCATCTGAACAGATCGTTCTTCCATAGAACACCAAGGTTGTATGAATGATGAGTTTCCTTTGGAGGTGCTTCCAGCTTCTGCTAGTGCTCAACCTTTTTAAGAGGGCTGTTGATTAGCTTCCACGAACCTCAATGTAGAATTTATGATTCGAAAGTGTTTTGTCTAACATATCTTTTATGTTATCTTGGTTTTTACTGTTATCGTCTTTCTCGGATTTTCATTTTTACCTTCGCGAGTTATGCAGTTATTAGTTATTTAGTTATACAATTTGTATCCCCATATCCATCTGTTCACTTTTCTACCACCTTACTTTCAGTGTTTCTTTCATTTGTCCGGTTAGTAATATACTCAAACAACAACATCACAACCTGAAAATGGAGAAAACTCCATTATTTTAGGATAGTGCGCCCTCAATTTACCGCATGAACAACATGCGAATGTTTTTAATCTGAAATTGTGGAGTTTTATCAGTTATAAAAGTTGCAAACATGGGCGATAGAAAAATCTAATCTATATTTTTGAATGTCCTGCTTTACTTCTGCTTTTTGAAAAGTAACTTATATTCTGAATTTCTTACAGGCACCTTCAAATCGGCTGGATTTCAAACCGGAAAACACAAAAACGTAAAAAGAATAAAATTGAATTGGGCGACGCGCTCAGACGAATGCCTCAACGTGTCGTGAGGGCTCAACGGAGGGCAGATCGACTTCTGCAAGGGAGGAGTACAACGCGGAGTGTTTCAACGTTCCCGACATTACTTCGACTAACAATAGCAACGACAGTGGCAGCAGCAGCAGTGATAGTAGTACTACAAGTAATTGATCATGCCGACGATGCATCCGACATTTGATTCCGGCAACCCCTGTGAGAAGCTGGTGGGTGACTACTGTTTCCCTGTATAAAGGACAGTACCTGGATAATGGGATGCGCAATATTACAGATCCAGTGACATTGATCATCTTCAAAGTGTAATTTTAGAATGAACTAATCATCAGTGCCCCCTGCAAGTGCGCCTATTTGGCAATTTGTAGTCCTGGTTGAAAAGCTTTGGATATTTTGTATATTGCTTTCATTGAAACTGTCAGTTCCTCAGCATAGCAATGCTATTCTGAATCTTTCATTTCTATGAATTACTCGCAAAAACTACACTTACTGGTGCTTGTATGGTGAAATTGTGATAGCAATTACGTTAAAACTTATTTTCTTACGATATTATCCTGTAATCGTAAACGGGTGATTGACTCATTTTATAATGTAAAGCTATGAGTCGAACTTTCTAAATTTTTCACTAGCAGTCATTCCAGTATCAATTACTTTTGTTTTGGCTAATCGAAGATTCACTGTGACAATAACGGGTTTAAAACTCAATTTTTCCTCGATTTCCCTTCAAATGCCTCATCTCTGTTGGCTTGAATAAAGGTTTCTGTAAAAGATGTTTACACAGTGAAATTAGTAGAGGGCAGTGTAATTTGATCATGGATCAATACGAATCATGCGATTTATAATTTTTGTAATCGTTCTAGAAGTTTTTGTATTTTTTGACTGTGTTTTGTTATTTTCATAATGCAGTGGGTTGTCTCAACTTGCTTAAGTATTAATAGAATTTGTTTGTTACTTTTAAGTTGGTTCTTGTTGTACTCAGGTGTGTATACTGCTCTTGTATACTGGTGATCTAAGCTAAACATAAATTATTAATAGCATAAGATCACTTACAATATGTATGTACAGTTTATTACAATGATAAACTGTGTGCGATGCATCTGCGTCAAGAATGTGCTACACCTTAACGGTCATATGCGATAGCTCGGCGATGGGCTTATGCGTTAGTTTTGCGCTAGTTGACTTTGACTCATCTGCGTCAAAAATGTGTTACACCCTAACGGTCAAATGCGATAACTCTGCGGTGGGCGGATGCGTCAATTATGTGGTTACTCTGCGTCAGTTTTGGGACGCTTTGTGTTATAGGGGTACGATTTCAGTAAGGCGTTTGACCAGCTTGGACACGATCAAATTGTGTCTTCGCTCACTGGGAGCGATTTTCCAGTTGGCTTCGTCCGATGGGTTGCTGACTATCTGAAAGATCGTTCACAATCAGTTAAATTTCAGAGTACAGTTGGCAAGCAATTATCCGTTAAGTCAGGCATCCCCCAAGGCTCAGTGTTCGGCCCTTATTTTTTTAATCTAGACATGAGTTCCCTCTCACCTGTCCATTATTCCACGAAAATCATTAAGTCATTAAGGATTTGACTGCACGTTCGTCATCCCTGTGACAGATCATAACTCATGCTTGAGAATTCAAGAAGAGCACAACAATATGCTGGTTTGGTCTTCGAGTATTGGCCTGCATCTAAATGATAGCAAATGCCGCCAAATGTGGATTCCAAATCAACAGTGCTTTTACCTCAGGTTATCCCAGGTGTACAATGCGTAAATGATTTAAAAGTTCTTGGAGTACATTTTTCACAAGATCTCAAGTGGAGTACTTATGTCAAATTCATCAATCAATGTGCATCTCGACGAATACATGCGTTGCGGATTCTGAGACCCTTGATTGATCGAGAAGAAATGATATCTATTTACAAAGGCTTGATTTTGTCTGCTGTCGAATACTGCTCTCCACTGATGGTTGGTCTTTTGGGAAAAGATGAGGAAGTTTTTGCAAAAATTCAACGACGTGTTCATCGACTTATCTGCGGAGCAGACTGTTATTGTGAGTCCTTCCCAAGTTTAAGAGTTCGACGGCAGAATGTAGCCATAAAGCTCTTGATGAAGATTCGAGACAACGCTTCTCATCCTCTCCATTCTCTGTGCCCAAGTCCATCGCAGTTTACAGGAAGTTTCCTCTAGCCCACGCGTCAAACATCGAGGAGACGTAACTCATTTTTTCCAATGACTGTCCTACTATTGAACAATACACACATATAGTGAATGTCAAATTTGATTTCGTATGCACCGCATGTTGCAAGTATTTCCAGTGTAAATATTTATTTTCCATGTACTTTTGTCATGCCTTACTAGTAGTCATGATAAGCATGAAAGATTGTAATTCAGTTGAAGGATCATTTAAACTGATGCTGGATTGATTTATATCAGAAATATTTTCAATATTTCTGTAATTGTCTTTCTTATTCCAAAGATTCAAATTATCATTTAAGTTGCTAAAAATTGCTTCATAGATTGCACTTGACACCGTCTTACACTCATTTCATATTCTTTTGTTTAAACATGAATTAAAGGACTTCCCTGATTAAGTGGTACCTGCAAGAATTCATTTCAACATGACTGGTCAAGTAATTCTATTGATAAGATTAGAGTGCAGATAACATCCCAATTATACGTAAGAGATGCGTTCCTGGAAATCGTTTTGTAGTAATCCCATCCCAGACGCAAGTCCAAAAATGTGCAACGATGAGAGTCATCGCCGTGACCTCGCGTGACCTTAGCGTTACGTCTCAGGGATGCGTCATGAAATACGTGATTGTGACTACTGCTGGTTTATAAGTAGGGCTAAAACGGGAAAATGTGAAGGCGTGATGTATTAACTGTGTGTTGGACTACAAGCAGAGGGAGGAGGAGTGACCTTGACCTGACCTCTCCGGGAGGAGAGGGTGGTGACTAACCAAGCAGAGAAGGGATTTTGCCCAGGATGGAGGTGCATGTTTTGTGTCATATTGTGTAGAAGGGGATGTCTTTTGTCCACCGTTACCCACTGGTCTGTGACTGTAAGATGTGATGGGACTACAAGCAGATAGAGCAAGAGGAGTGACCCTTAAATTGACCTTTGACCTCATCTTAGCGGGAGAGAGGTATGAGCCGGGCTATGTGTTAAGAACTACAAGCCAGAGAAGGATTTTGTCCAGGATGGAGCATGTTTTGTGTGGTGTCGTGCAGAAGTGGATTATCTTTTGTCCACCGTTACCATGATCGGTGGATAAAAGATGTGAGATGGGACACTATGTCATTAAGGTGCATTGGTGAGAAAGAGAAACGTCATTCGCCCTCTCTCTCTCATCCAAAATGATTCCAAAAACCGGGTTTCCGTAGGATAAACGATGGCAGATTTTTCGACTGCTGCACTCCACCTAAGGTGTCAGAGTGCAGTGGAGAGCTAGGAGATGGCCTGGAGATCAGGAGGGGGCATCTTAGTAGGCCGGATAGGGAACTTTAAAAGGCATTGGTGTTCTCGTGCTAGTAGGAATCGGATGGTACTTCGTTCAATGGGAGTTTGGTTTGAGAGATCATGATCCGGTTTCGTAACATAGTCATGAGACTACGTATAAAATTTGGTAATTAAAGTAGGGGCCAGAAAACGTTGTTCGGAAATAATTTGGTTAATAAATTCGCTAGGGTGGGGTCCGTTTATAATTGTGGGGGGGGGGGGGGTTGTGGGTTGGGGGGGGGGAGTGCGGGGGGGGGTGAGGGTGATAGGGGGGGGACCACGGGAGGCGGGACCGGTGGTGTCCCCCCCCCCCCCCCCCACCCCCCCCCCCCAGTGACGACGTGGGGTGGGGGGGTGCGGGTGGGGGGGGGGGGGTGGGAACAGGGGGGGTTGGTGGTTGGGGGTGGCGAGGTGGGGGATTGGTGGCTTTGTTTATGGGGGGGTGGGGTGGGGGGGGGGTGAGAGGGTGGTGGGTGGTGGTTTAAACAACCACATAAATGTTGGGGGGGGTTCGTGGTGAGGGCGTGCATTGGGGGGGGAGTGTCGGTGGGTAGGAGGGTGGAAGGCGGGTGGAAGAGGGGTTGGAGGGGGGGGGCGGGTGGGAGGGGGGGGGGGGGTGGGTGGAGTGTGGCGTGGGGGGGGTTGTCGTGAGTGGGTGTAGGGCGGTGATGGTTGGGGTGGGGAGGGGAGGGGGGGGCAGGGGGGAGTGTCCGATTGGGAGTTTTGGGGTGCGGGTAGGGGGGGCGTGTGGAGGTGGGGGGGAGGGAGTGTGGGGGGGGGGGGGGGGGGGGTGAGGGGGGTGTGGTGGGGTGGGGTTTGGGGGGGGGTGGGTTGAGCGGTGGGGTGGGTGTTGGGGGCCGCGGGGTTGTTTCATGTGATGGCGGGGTGGGTTGGGTGGTGCCTGGAGGTGTCGTCTGTGTGAAAGTTGGTGGGGGGTGTGGTTGGGGTTAGTAGGGGTGGGTTGGTGTAGGGGTTGGGGTGGGGTGGATGGGGTGAGGATTTGTCAGGGTGTGGGTAGGCGGGCGTGGGGGGGGATGAGCAGTTGGTTTGTGACGAATATTGTGTAACTGGTTTTATGTTGGGGGAGGGGGGGAGTGCGGCGTGGGGGGTGGGGGGGAGGGGCAGGGATGGGGGGAGGAGTGGGGAGGGGGGGTGGGAGGGTGCCGGACGGGGCAGGGTGTAGGAGGGTGGGTTTGGGGGGTGGATGGTGTGTTAGTGTTTTTTCGTAGGTTTGGTTCAAGGGGGGGGCGGAGGGTGAGGGGGTTTGAGGGGTTTTGGGGGGGATGGTGTATTTGTTGGGGGTGGGGCGGGTGGGAGGGTGGTGTGGGTTGGGCTGTTTTGTTGGGGGGGGGGGGGGGGGTGGGGGGGGGGGGGGGGTTGGGTGGGGGGGGGGGGGGGTGGAGGGGGGGGTGATTGGGGGATGGGGGGGGGGTGTGGGGGGGGGGGGGGGGGGGTGGGGGCGGGGGGGTTTTTGGGCGGGTGTTGTATTCGGGGGGGGGAGGGGGTGCGGGTGGTGGGGGTGGGGAAGTGGTTGGGGAGGGGGGGTGAGTGGGGTTTGTGGGGGGGGGGGGGGGTGGGGGGTGGTGGGTGGAGGGCCGGGGGGGGGGGGAGGGTAGGGGGGAGGGATGATGGTTGGCAGGGTGGGGGTGGGGGCTGCGTGGGGGTAGAGGGGGGGGGTGCGCGGGCGGATGGGAGCGGGGGGAGGGGGTTGAGGGCTCGGGGGGTTGGTGGATTGGTTGAGGTGTTTATTTTGGGGGTGTGAGTGTGTGTTTTGTTTTAGTGTGCCCCCCCCCCCCCCAGCCCCTTGTCTGCATTAGGGGGGGGGGGGGGTGTTGGTGCGGGGTGAGAGTGCATGGGATGTGGTGGGGTGGGTGTGGTGGGGGGGTGGTGGGGTGCACGGTGGGGAAGTGGGGTTTGGCGGGGGTGGGGTGGAGGGGGGTGTGATGGGGTAGGGGGTGTGTGGTTGGGGGGGGTGGGGTGGGGGTGGGGGGCGGGGGGTGGGTGGGAGTGTGGACGGTGGGGGGTGGTGGGGTGGTTTGGGGGAGGGTGGGGGGGTTGAGTGGTGAGGGGGCGGGCGGGTGTGGGAGGGGTGGGCGTTTCCGGGGAGGTCGTTTTGTTGGGGTTGGGGGGGGGGGTGAGGTGGGTGGAGTGTGTTAGAGGGGATGTGGGTGGGCGTGGGGGAGTGGGTCGGGTGGAATGTGGTTTTGTGTATAGGAGGTGCGAGTGGGGGTGGGGTAGTGTGGTAGGTCTGGCCCCCCCCCCCCCCTTGGGGGTTTGGGGGGGGGTGGGGGGGTTGGGGGGGGGGGGTTATAGTGGGAGTGGGGGAAGGGGGGGGGTGGGGGGGGGGGGGGGGGGGGGTTGGTGGGGGTTGGGTGGTGTTTGGTGGGGGGGCTTGGGGGATTTCTGGGGGTGGGGGCGCGGGGGGGTGGGGGTGGGGAGCGGAGGTGGGGTGGTTAGTGGGGGGTGGGGGGGTGTGATGTATGGGGGGGAGGTTGGGGGGGTGGTTAAGGGGTGGGGAGGGGAGGGTGGTTGTTTGGGGGGTGGGTGGGAGTGGAGTGTGGGGGGGGTGGTTTGGGGGTGGCTGTAGGGTGGTCTGTTGTGGGGGGGGGTGGAGTTTTGGGGGGGTTGTGTGTGGCTAGGGGGTTGTTGGTGGGGGGGGTGTGGGGGATGGGGGGTTGGGGGGGGGGGGGGGGGGCGGTCGTGTGGGGGGTGGTGGGTAGTGATGGTTGTTATTGTTTGGTGGGGGGGTGGGTTTGGGTGGGGGGTGTTAGGTGGGAGGGGGGGGGGGGGGGGGGACGGGGGGGCGGCGGTTGGGGGTGAGGGCGGGGCGTGTGGGGGGGGGGGTGCTGTATTGTTGTGGGCGGGTGGATGTAGGTGGTGGGGGGTGGGGGGTTGGGGGTGGCTGGGGGGTGGGGAGTGGGTGCGTGGGGTGGGGTGTGTTGGGTGGGGGGGGGTGGGAGAGGTGGGGGTGGTGGGGGGGTTAGCGTGGGAGTGAGTTAGGATGTGTGGGGGGAGTGTGTGGAGGGGAAAGGGGGGGGGGGGGGATAGGGGGGGAGGGAGGGGGTGGGGGGGGGGAGTTTCGTTGGTGGGTTTGGATTAGTTGTGGTTGGGTGGATTGGCTTTTGGTTTATGGGGGGGGGGGGGGCGTGTGGTTGAGTGGTGTGGGAATGTTTGTGTGTATTTCATCAAGTGAGTAGTGGGGGTGGGTTGGGGGTTTTGGAGGGTTGCGTTTTTGGGGAGGGGTAGTGTCTTTCTTACGGGGGGGGGGTGGTGGGTCGTGTGGGTGGGTGGTGGGGGGGGGGGAATCGCTGGGCGGGAGGGAGGGGTGGTGGGGGGGTGTGGCGGTAGGCTGGTGGAGGGGATTGTATTGTTGGGGGGCAGTGGGTGGGTGAGGGGGTTGTGGGTATGGTGGGGGTGGGGTGTGGGGTGGCTGGGAGGGGATGGGGGTTGGGGGGGGGGGATTTGGGGTGGGTGGGGGGGGGAGAGGGCGGGGTGAGGGTGGGGGGGGGGGGTGGGGTGGGGTGGGGGGGTTGGAGGTGGTGTGGGGGGGGTTAGGTGTTTGGGGGGGGGAGGGGGGGGGGAGGGGGGGTGGGGGGGGTTGTATGGGTTTTTGGGGGGGGGGGGGGGGGGGTTTTTTTTTGGGGTTGGGGGGGTGGGGTTTTCGGGTTGGGGGTGGGGGGTTTTGGGGCGGTGGGTTGGGGGGGGGGTTTTTGGGATGGGGGGGGGGTGTTGGGGGGGGGTGGGTTAGTGGGGGTTTTGTGAGGTTTGGGGGGAGAAGGTGGGGGGGGTGTTTTTTTTGTTTTTTTTTTGAGGTTTGTGAGGTGGTTTTTGTTCTGGTGGTGTTTTTTTTTATGTGCGTCCACGTATGTAGGGGGAGGTCGTGTTGTTCCCATAAATCAGTAAATGTGGGCGTCTCACAACTTAAACGAAGATCAGGATATGAACAAGAAGTGTAGACATGAAGCAGTACAGGAGCGCCGATTCATTTCGAGTGAATTTTTTACTCCACTCGGTCATAATCGTGGGATCCGTCTTAGCTTTCAAAAAACGAGTCATATGGCATCTGACATAAATATCCGATTGCCACTGGGAGGGGGGGCCAAAAGGGACGAAGCCGAAAAATCGCGGGGGTTGTGGGGGGGTTAGTAAATGATGTTTGATTGTACTTCTCTCTATAGAAGATTTAACCAAATTATCTGAACTAAGCTATTGAATAAGAAAAATTTGGGTGGTAATTTGGGTGGGTGGGGGGGGGTTGGGTGGGGGGGGGGGGGGTTGGGGGGGAGGAGGAGGGGGGGGGTGCGGTGCGGGTAGTGTGGGTGGGTGTGTGTGGGGGGGGGGGGGGGGGGAGGGGGATGGGCGAAGGGTGGTGAGTGTGTGGGGTGTTGGGGAGGGGGGGGGGGGGGGGGGGTTGGAGGGGTGGGGGGGGGGGTGGGGGGTGGGGAGGGGGGGGGGTGGGTGGGGGGGGCGGGGGGGTGGGGGGGGGTGGGGGGTTGGGGGGGGGTGTGGGAGGGTGCGGGGGGTGGGGGTGTGGGGGAGGGGGAGTTGGGGGGGTGGAGTGTGGGTGGGGGGTGTGCGGGGGCGGGGGGGGGGGGGGGGGGGGGGAGGGTGGGGGTGGTGGTGGGGGGGGGGTGGGTGGGGGGGGGGGAAGGGTTGGGGGGGGGGGGGGGAGGGGGGGGGGTGGGGGGGGGGGGGGGGGTGGCGGGGGGGGTGGGGGGGGGGTGGGGCGGGAGAGTTGTTGCGTAGGGTTCGGCGGGTGGGGGGGTGGGGGTGTGGGGTGGGGTGGGGTGGGGGGGGTGTGGGGGGTTGTGGAGGTGTTGGGAGGGGGGTGGTGGGGGCGTGGGGTGGGGATGTTGGTGTGGGTTGGGTGGTGGTGGGGGGGGGGGTAGTGTGGGGGGGTGTGGTGGGGAGCGGGGGTTGGGTGGTGGGGGGGTGGTGGGGTGTGGGAAGGGGGGGTGGGGGGGGGGGGGGTGGTGGGGGGCGGGGGGTGTGTGGGGGGGGAGGGGGGGGGGAGGGTGTGGGGGGGTGAGGGGTTGGGTGGGGTTGGAGATGTGGGAGGGGGGGGGGGGGGGGGAGTGTGGGTGGCGGGGGGTGGGGGGGGACGGGGGTGTTGGGGGCTGTGGGGGGGGTGGGGGGGTGGTTGGGGGGGAGGGGGGGGGGGGTTGGAGGGGTGTAGGTGGTGGGGGGGGAGTGTGGGGGTGGGGGGTGGGGGGGTGTTGGTGGTGGGTTGAGTGTGGGTGGGGGGGGTGTGGGGTGGTGTGAGTGGGGGTGTGGGGGGTGGAGTGGGGTGGTGGTGGGATGGTGGGGGGAGGGGGTTGTGGGGTGGGGGTGGGGTGTGGTGGTTGGAGGGTGGGTGGGTGGCCGGGGGTGGGGTGGGGGGGGTGGTGGCTGAGTGGGGGGGGGTGGGGGGATGGTAGGGGGGGGGGGGGGGGGGGTAGGGTGGGGGGGGTGGGCTGAGGGGGGGGGTAGGGTGGGGGGGTGGGGGGGTGTGGTGGGGGGGGGGTAGGGGGGTTGGGGGGGGCGGGGGTGGGGGGTGGGGTTGGTGGGGGTGGGGGGGGCGATGGGGGCGGGGGGGAGGGGGGGGTGAGGAGTGGGGGGAGGTGGGGGGCGGTGGGTGGGGGGGGAGGGGGGAGGTGGGGTTGGTGGGGGATGGGTGGTGTGGGGGGGGGGGTGAGGGAGGGGGGTGGGGGGGGGGTTGGGGGGGGGGAGGTGGGCAGGGTGGGGTTGTGGGTGAGGGGGGGGGTGTGTGTTGGGGGAGGGGGGGTGAGGGGGTGGGCGGGCGGTGGGTGGTGGGTGTGGGGGGGTGGGGGTCGCTGGTGATGATGTAGGAGGTGGGGGGGGGGGGGGGGGGGAGCATTGGGGGGGGGGGGGGGGGGGCGTAGAGTGGTCGTGGGGTTGGGGAGGTTAGGGGGATGCGGGGGGTTTAGGGGGGGGGTTGGGGCGTGGGAGGGGGAGTGTAGGGGTGGGGGGGGGGGGTGTTTCGGGGTGGGGGGGGTGGGGGTGTTAGGTGGTGGGTGTGGATTGGTTGGTGAGGGGAGGTGGGGGGCGGGTTTGTATGTGTGTGAGGGGTGTGGGTGTGTGATGTGGGGGGTGTGGTTGTGGAGGGGGTATGGGAGTGGGGGGGGGTTGGGTTTTTTGTTCTTTTTAAGGTTATTGCTTGGGGGTGAGTTGTTTGTTAATATGTTGATTGGGTTTTGTGTTTGTGTTTTGGTTATGTTACTTGGTGGTGTGCCCCCCCTTTTTTACTTTTTTGGGAGGGGTGGAGTTTGTTTAGGGTGGGGGGGGGAGGTGTTGGGTGGTGTGGGGGTTGTGTTTGTTAGTGTGTTGGATTTTTTGGGTATTTTGTTTGGGGTGTTAGGTGGGAGGGGGGGGGAGGTGGGGGGGGGGTGGGGGGTTTTATTTTTAGTATTTTACTTTGAGATTTAGACAGTGGTGCTTTCAGGGTTTTTTGGGGGTGTGTGTGTGGGGGGGTGTTGTGTTGTTGGGTTTTGTTTGGGGTTTCTTTTTTTGTGCTTATTTTTGATGTTCTTTGATTCTTTTTCAATTTTTTTTGCTGTGCTGTATTTTTTTTTTTTGTGTACTTTCTTAGAGTGTTTTTGGAGGTTCTCCTAAGGGTTTTCGATCCTGCTGAAAGTCAATGATGGCATTGTAACTGTGTATGAGAGTTCTGATTGGGCGAGCGAGGAATCCTAGCTCAGGAAACATCCAGTGATAAGGAAGAGAAGTTGACTTTCATGGTCAACATTTGTCTTTAGCAAGTGTCAGTGGCTCTGCTATCAGGCCATTTCTTAAACTCACTGAAAGGGTGTGGTAATGGGTAAGGAAAAACTTCGGTCTCTGTGATATTTCCTGAATGTGCGATTTCGAGACACTGGTGAAGTTCCGTAGTACCTGCACGGGGTCATTGGCAGCTTTAATTCCTTGTGAAAAACCCTCTCTGGGTGCGTTATCTTGTTTGCAAGTTTTCGTCTCAACAGCATACTCTGACCACCAGGACGACATTGTGACAGGTTACTTTATAAAACTTCCATTGCACTGAATGACTCATTATTGATCAGCAGTATGGAGTACGCATGAGTTCTCAATGTCATCTCTTCTATCGCTCGGTCATGTTCTCCCATCCACTTTCCTGTTTGTCTCACATGTATGCGAGATGAACTGTATCTATCTAAATGAATCAAAGATAGACATTCATGTGCCAAGCGCAAACATGAAACATAATTGTCTCTTCTTCACTGAACAAACGGTTTTGATGAGAACACACTTTACCGCAGTAGAATCATCAAACGAAAAATTCATGTTAATATCAAATAAGCGCTAATAACGTTAACGGTGAATAATCAAGTGCATTTGATATGTGTGTTTGACATTAGTACTAAAAATGTGTGATATAAGAAACAAACCAACAGCATTGTGCATCAATTATGTTAGTTGTTAAACCTTGACAAATGAGTTATTCAAACTTATATTATTATCAGATTCCCATTATGCGCGAATATAAAGAAGACAACATATTTCAAAATCAATTTAGTACAATTTGTCATTGTTACAATTTGCATGATGTCATAAGTTCAGTAGCAAATGTTAGTCTGTACATATACTCAAGTTTCATATCAATTGTTTTCACAATAGTGGGATATTTTCAATCACAAAATTAATCAATTAGTGTACAATCATGCATATCATGAGTTTTCAGTCTTCGACGCTTTCTGGAGGTGGGTGTATTTACCGGTAGCGATAATGACAATGAGGTAAAGAAGAAGTTTGCATCAATTCCAACACCGCTTATCCTCCCAAGCTGAGAGGCCGCGTTTACGGAATTTATGAGTTGAAACAGTATGATGTTTTGAACGGAGTATAGTCATCTAAATGGAGCTCTCACTTTGATTGTCCAATACATTTTTGTAGTTCTCATTACTCATTGTACGAACAGCTGCTTTTGATATACCTTTTGCCGTTTTTATGCAGTCCATCTTGCTTTTATACTTTATGCTATACATCTTCGGTCTAAGAAGAATCATCTCTTCAATTTCCTGTCCCGCACTTCTATCTTTAAAACATCCAAGGCGAGCTTTGTTCTTTACCAAATATAATGGATGAGATATTGGATAGTTAGTTGCTAGCATCACAATCTGAACTCAGTTCTTTAAGGTTATCATCTCGCTCAATAGATTTATCAGTTGTGTATGCTAGGAAAAGGCTTCGGTATCATCCACCTAAACAGATCAAACATGTTTTATGAGTGGGCAAGGATTGATGATGTTGTAATACAATTCATACATCTCCAAGTTCGCATAGTCCAATACAGTTTGTCCAATATAAATGGTTTATTCAGTAAAACTTTTACGTTTCAATCATTTTATTTTACTCCTGCTAAGGGTCTGGTGATGACATGGTTATCGATAAATAAAGACTTTGGGATAGATTGATATACTTTTCCGTATCAAACACCGAATGGTAATTGTGTCTCTTACGCATATCTTCCATAGTTTTTTCAAACAATGAATTGTTCTTCAGTTTGTAAAAGTCTTTCTCAAAACTGTTTCTAGATTCAGCTCGTCGCTTACTGTTGTAGGAAATATAGGGCTCCAGAAAAGCTTTCTGTTTGAATTGGATTGCGCGATGAACACTTTTTAGTTTCATACCCATTTTTAAGTAAACTTCTAGAACGCGATAATGACATATATAATGTTCTCTGTCATATTGTGTGACAAGCAATTTACGACTTGGTATGTAACGCCCTCTACCACATCTTTCATTACACAACTTTTCACTTAATGATAACATAAGAATGGACGTCTAAATTGATCGGATGTACCTCATCACTGTAAGGGAGCCATAGGAAAATCCGATGTAGCATCATGAATATCTTTTGGATACTCGTGTGTTACCTCGAACACATATCCATACTCACTCACTGCATCAATAGAAATGATGTTTTGAGGATTATGGAATATGGTCAATTCTTCCTCAGTATAACCATTTAAATTCTGAATGAGGTAGAGGCTTGCTCAATGATGAAGCCGTACAGGTTATTATCTGGTCCGAGAATATAATAAATGAGTCTTTGTTTTGTCAGTTTCGATTGCAGAGCGATGGTGATAATTCACAAACGTGAGTCCACCACGAATTCCACGTTCAAAGTAATTGTACATTTCTGGATCTGCTAGAAGAATCTTTTCCTTCATCATTTTAAAACATGACATGTAAGACAAACCCGGCAATGTTATAAAGTGAACGGGGTCCAGTCCGTCTTCCCTGAGTGTAAGACTTCGAAATGCTTCGAAAACATCTGCTAATAGGAAAACATCCAATTTTAAATACGATTCCATGTAGTCACCAAAGGTTTGACAATCAAAAATTCTTTCCACGCTTTTTGTGCATGTATGTAATCCTCTTTGAACATATTTTCCCCGACAAATCATCATAAAAAGAGTCTATTGGTGAAAGGTTCACTTGCATCCAATCTTTTAGGTGAATCAAGGTATGAATACGGAAAAAAAAACTGCCTTTGCGGTTAATCGTTTCATCAGTCAGATATGGATAATCTTTCTTTAAAACATTGAGTTATGTGGTAGTGACTCCAAGTTTTGACGAGGGATGACAAGGAACTTGTCATAAATTGATAGGAATCAAAGAATAACACAATTTCAGAGTAATGGTTATCTTCCTCCATTCTTTCGCGATAAGAAACAGTGGAACTTGAGCTCTGAGTGTCATAAATTTCTCTTGATTTTTGGTGCTATAACCATTCAATTTCCAGTGTTTCATTTTCTCAATGCCATGCTTTAGAATTAATGTGTGGATCATATCCATTGAAGTTATGAAAGATAACAGGAAGACTTTCACATTTAGAGATGACTGATAGTATTTACAGTTTTTGCTTATGGCCACCCTTTAAACTCATTAGTAATAGGACAGAAATAGATAGTCTTAATCACACCTGTCATCTTCAAAATGCAATGCGCACTGACAGCACGAATATGCTTTTTCAAAAGCTTCTTCTTCCTCTTCACAGGACAATGACGGCCTTTTTAAAGAAACATGGAGGACTGTTTTCGATGTAGTTGCAGGGCCATGTTTTCAAGAGCCATTAAAAACTTCAGTATACAACCTTCACCTCGCCAACACAACATCATTTTTCTTTTACTTCATTACCTGTAAGCTGTTTATGCCATGTATCATAGCAGGCAATGGCAATGGGATTAGATGCACATTTGACTCTGAATCGATGTAACATGTCTATATCTGCATATACCACTATGGGTGGTGCTTTGTTCATGACCCTGAGACTTATAGACATGTTCAGTTACTTCTGTTGGCATGCTTTCAACTTGTAATTTACCGCTAATGCAGAATTTGTGATGTTCTTGCAAAAACTTGTTCTTCAGCCACTGAAACTATTTTATGCTAGCAGCGGTTTCACATGTGAAGATAGACTGTTATTGTGATTCATTTGTTCATAGGTACAATCTTTTAACTGACGGAAATACCGCTGATGTAATGAAACATCTTCCATCAGTCAACCATTTACCACCCGCGCAATAAGTTTACAGTTGTGGAGGAAGCACCGAACATTCAGATTATTGTTATCGACAAAAGCTTAAACACCTCTTGATCATCAGACATGAATGTGTTATTTTTCAGGTGTATTTATTCTTTTCAATCAGTGGGACATCAGTAATGCTTACAATCAGTATTAACTCCTGTGAAATCAAGCTCACTTTTCCCAATTGGATTGTACTTTGATACCGATTTCGGTAACCGTTATGTCGGTAATGGCAAGACTGGAAAACAAGGCTATATTTGAAAACCAGTGGGGTGGTTGTGGTCTGTCGGTGTGAGATGAATTTAGAAATTAGATTAAATGGTTGATGGGTTATTGGGTTTGAAAGGTTGAATTGGATGAGCTAAGAATTAATTCTTGAGTGTTTGATTTGTAAAGAGGTGAAGAGAGTGTTATAATCTGTTTAGCTTAATGTATAAGTAATTGAATTAGTTATAAATAAGAGATAGTGGGGATTCAAGGTAGGTGTAGTATGAGGTATGGTGTGATTTATAATGGTTTTAAGAATGAAAATAATATTAAAAGTTGTGAGTCATGGACTTGTGTGGAATAATTGTTGTGAAGAGAGGGGGTAATAGATGGTTACCATGAATTGGATGTATCGATTTGTTTGAAATATGAGAGAGATATTTATTAGTTTGGTCATGCGTGTATTGAAAGGTCTATTTCGTATTGTTTTTTAGGATAAAAAATTGGAATGAAGTGTGTGATAATTAATATTATAAGAATTGATTTAAGACTTGGTGTTTATATGTTGGAAAGAGGAAATGAATAATTAAAGTGGACAGGGAGGTTGTTCAATTTCGTAATTTAATAGGAATTGTGTTGGTGGCTTAAAACTGTTAAGATATAAGTATAAGGGTGAAAATGATGTGCAAGTAGTGGTCGTTTTTAAGAGATTTGACTTGATGTGGTTTTTGAGTTAGTGAGATAGTAAAAGTGATGTGTTATGGAGTCAGTAATTTTGAATTTGTGAGTAGGTATGTGTGGTACTGTATATATGTCGTTTAAAGGTGGTATAATGTGGGGTGGTGTGTAAAGGTGATGGGGTACATAAGAATGTTAGATTGGATTATGTTTATCATTTAAGTGGTTAATATGAAATAGCAGTCAGGGTGTTATAAAGCATGTAGAGGTCTGGATTAGAACTTTAAAAGAGAGAAGGTTTAAAGAGAAAACCAATCCACATTGATAACAGCTTTTTATTTTCCAACTGCTTTGGAAGAGGGAAAAATCCATAAACCATTCTTATCCGCGATTAAACTCAATTGATTATGTTTTATCAACACTATCAAACACAAGGTTATCCTTCCCATTGTGTAATTCTCAAAGTGTGTTTTAAGCGCTTTTAAATGACGCTCAAACCATTCATCGAAGTTTAATACATATCAGACGGGGCGCGAAAGAGATGGTAACATAGGCACATTTAGTCTTTCATTATTCCTGTAGTCAATTCTGGTTCTGAGAAACATTAGATGACAAACCGTACCTTTCAACGGATCCCAAAATTAGCTTTTGAATAGCTGTCGTATCCTACATCCAAAAATTGACTTGGGTCACAAATTCAACTTCTCTTGGAACCAACATGATTATCAAGGAATTTACCTCTAAAGATGAATTTTTGTATTTTGAATAAATTACTGCAG
>CAJQUW010001456.1:80193-97212 GCA_907163375.1 Prostheceraeus crozeri | reverse complement strand
GATTTTCAATTTGTGAATATCTCTTAATAATTGGGAAGAATTGATGCCGCTATTTACATTAGAACTGAATTTTGAATTGAATTCGAAAGAGCGAATATTGAAAGATCTTGATTTTATTTTCGTTATTTATTTCAACATTAATCGTCCTGTTGAACATCCGCAAAAAAACCATCATTCAGGGCAAATTCATCTATACATGCCCTGAGACCCCGAAGAACAGTCACATCCTGTACCGGGCCCATCCACTAATTTCCTCTCCAATGCCGTACACATCCTCACCGCCTCCACTCTCCTCTCATCCGTAACATCTCCTCCTCCTCCACTTCTTGCTCATCCGTCATAATCCTCCAACTTCCTCCACCTCCCCCTCCATCATCTTATTTTGCTCCACCCTCCTCTTTTATCCGATCACATCCTCCTCCGCCTTTCCTCCCTGTTTTCACACTTCCTCGCCACCTCCTTCCACTTCCCTCTCATCCGTCAATCCTGATCCTGCTTCTTCCTCCATCCATTTCTCTCATCCGTCCTCATCTCCACCGCCTCCTCTCTCTCTATCCGTTACAACAGGTCAAAATCCCTCCACCTCCTCCACCTCCTCCACTTCCTCTCATCCGGCACATCCTCCCTCCGTCTCCTACCTCCACTTCTTCTCATCCGTTCACATCGTCCACTCTCCCCCTCTCTCATCCTTATCCGTCACATCCTCTCCTCCGCCCTGTTTTCCCCACATCCTCACCACCCTCCTCCTCTTCCCTCTCATCAACCGTCACATCCTCCACCTCCTCCCACTATCCTCTCATCCTCACCTCCCCTCCCCCTCCACTTCCTCTCATCCGTCATATCCTAGCTCTTTTCCCTCCTCCACTCTCCTCTCATCCGTCACATCCTCCCACAGCCTCCTCTCTCTTATCCGTTAACAAATCCGCCACCTCCGCCATCCTCCACTTCCTCTCATCCGTCACAATCCTCCCGCCTCTCTCCCGGTTTCCACATTCCTCGGCACCTCCTCCACTTCCTCTCATCCATCACATCCTCCACCTCACTCACACTTTCTTCTCATCGTCACATCCTCCTCCACCCTCCTCCTCCTCCTCTTATCCGTTACAGCAATCGCTGTGCTTCCTTCTTTTTTTTTCCACCCTGCCTCCTCCACTTCCTCTCATTCCGTCCACAGACAAATAATCCTCCTCCTCCCCACTTCTTTTCATACCGTCACATCGTCCACCCACCCTCCCCCTCTCTCGTATTACCGTCAACATCCGCCTCCTCCTCCCTGTTTTTTCACATCCTCCATCTCCTCCTCTTCCTCTCATTCCGTCACATCCTATCCTCGAACCTCCTCCACTTCCTCTCATCTCCCGTCACATCCTCCTCCCCCGCCATTTCCTCTCAATCACCAGTCTATCCTGCTCTTCCCCTCTTCCTCACCCCGTCCTCCTTCATCCGTCTACATCCTCCACATCCTCCTCTCTCTTATTCCGTTACAAAATCCATCCAACTCCTCCACTTCCTCTACATCCGTCCAACACGAGCCTCCTCCTCCTCCCTTTTTTTCCCCTTCATCATACATCCTCCACCTCCTCCACGTCCTCTCATCCATCACATCCTCTCAACCTCCTCCACTCTCTCTATCTATCACATCATACACCTATCCGTCACATCCTCCACTCCTCCACTTCCTTCACATCCGTTCACATCCTCCTCCTCCTCCACTTCCTCTTATCCGTCAAATCCTCCTCCTCCTCACTGTTATTCACATCCCCACCTCACTCCGTCCACTACCTCTCATTCCGTCACACCACTCCACGCTCCTCCACTTTCCGCTCATCCGTCACATACTCCACCTCCTCCACTTCCTCTCCATCCGTCACATAACTCCAACCCCTCCTCCACTCTTCCTCTTAGGTATTCCTCCAATCCTCCTCCACACTTCATCTTATCCGTTCAATCCTCCTCCTGCCGTCTCACTTCCTCTTATCGTTGACATCCGTGCTCACCGTCGGCGACGCACTGATCCTCTTATAGTCCGTCACCATATCCTCCGACCTCCTCCACTTTCCTATAATCCGTCACATTCCCCAACCTCCTCCTCTCCTCTTATCCTACGTCAACATCCTCCTCCTCATCCACGGCCGCTTATCAGTCACACATCCTCCACCTCCTTCACTTCCTCATATTCAGGTCACAATATCCCGTCCGACCTCCTCCACGTCCCGCGAGTTCCGTCCACTATCCTCAACCTCCTCTCTCTTATCCGTCACATCCTCCTCTCCTTCTCCTCCTCTCTCTTATTATCCCGTCGCGAATCCTCCTCCTCCTCCCTCTCTCTGATTCGTCACATCCTTCTCTCCCTCCCTGCTTTCACAATCCTCCTCTGCCTCCTCTCTTCTATTTTAATTCCGTTGCAAGGCTGCCAACCCTCCTCCTCTCTCTCTATCCGTCACAGACAATCCGCCTCCTCCTTCCTCTCTCCTCTTCTTCTCTTATCACAGTCCAATCCTCCACCTCTCCTCCACTTCCTCTCAGTTCCTTCATAATCCTCCTTTCTCCAACCACTCTTTCCGCTCATCCGCTTCCACACCGCCTCCCGCCTCCCCTCTCTCTTATAGTCATCCGGCCTCCACATCCTCCAACCCCCCCCGCCATCTGTTCGCTCATCCTTCACTAATCCTCCACCTCCTCCACCTCCTCCTCTCCTCTTATCCGTCACATCCTCCCGCCGCCTCCTCTCTTATCCGTCAATAAATAATCCGCTCCCACCGCCTCCACTTCCTCTCATCCGTCACAATCCTCACCTCTCCTATCTCTTATCGTCACATCTCCTCCCCTCCTCTCTCTTATGTCGATCTCTCCTCTCCTGCTTTATTCGTCAAATCTTCTCCTCTCTGCTTTCAATCCTCCTCTCTCTCTCTCTTATCCGTGTCATTTCCACCTCCTCCTCCTCTCTTATCGTACATCTACTCCTCCTTCCTCTCTCTGATCAGTCAATCCTCCACCCTCTCCACTTCCTCTCATCCGTACATCCTCCTTCTCCTCACTTCCTCTCATCCGTCACATCCTCTCCTCATCTGCTTCTTATCGTCACCTCTCCACTCTCTCCACTTTCTTCATCCTTCACATCCTCCACTCTCCCCTCCTCCTTCTCTTTCCGTCACATCCTCCTCATACCTCTCTCTGTATCCGTCCACATTCTCCACCTCCTGCCCACTTCCTCTCATCTCGTTCACATCCTCCACCTCCCTCACTATCTCTCGCTATCCGTCACACTCATCCACTTCATCCTCTCTCTGATCCGTCACATCCACCTCCTCCTACTTTCTCATTGCTTCCTTGCATCATCCTCCACCTCCAGTCTCATCTCTTTCGTCGTCTCATCCTCCTCCTACATCCACTTCCGGTCTTATTCGTTCACATTGCTCCTCCTCCTCCCTGTTTGGCTCACATCCAATACCCCACAGCCTCCACTACCTCTCATCCGTCACTTTCCCCCACTTTCCTCTCATCCAGTCTACATTACTCCACCTCCCCCCACTTTTTTTTTTTTTTTTTTTTTCCTTCTCTCTTATCCGTTCACATCACTCCTGCCTCATCCGATGTTTCTAACATCCTCCACTTCCTTCTCATTCCGTCACATTCCTCCACGCTCTTTCCTCCTCTCTTATTCCGTTACATCCTTCCACCTACCCCCACTTCCTTCCTCATCCGTTTCACATCTCCTCCTCCTCTCACTTCTTCTCATTCCGTCACCTCCTTCCACCTCCCCCTTCTCTCTTATCCGCTACTCAAACCTCCTCCTCCTCCCTGTTTTCACATCCTCCACCTCCTCCACTTCCTCTCATCCGTCACATCCTCCACCTCCTCCACTTCCTTTATCCGTCACATCCTCCTCCTCCTCCACTTCCTCTCATCCGTCATATCCTGCTCTTCCTCCTCCACTTCCTCTCATCCGTCACATCCTCCACATCCTCCTCTCTCTTATCCGTTACATCCTCCACCTCCTCCACTTCCTCTCATCCGTCACATCCTCCTCCTCCTCCCTGTTTTCACATCCTCCACCTCCTCCAACTCCTCTCATCCATCACATCCTCCACCTCCTCTACTTCCTCTCATTCGTCATATCCTCCACCTCCTCCACTTCCTCTCATCCGTCACATCCTCCTCCTCCTGCACTTCCTCTTATCCGTCAAATCCTCCTCCTCCTCTCTGTTTTCACATCCCCACCTCCTCCACTACCTCTCATCCGTCAATCCTCCTCCACTTCCTCTTATCCGTCAATCCTCCATCTCCTCCACTTCCTCTTATCGTCACATCCTCCTCCTCCTCCACTTCCTCTTATCCGTCACATCCTCCACCTCCTCCACTTCTGTTTTTCCCGTACACCATCCTCTCTCTCCTTCCCGTCATTGCCAAGCTTCCTCTCATTGTTCCGTCTCACATCCTCAACCTCCTCACTACTCTCTCTTATCCGTCACATCCTCCGTTCCCTCTCTCCACTTCCTTCTTTATCCGTTTCACTATTCCTCCCTCCTCCTCCTCTCTCTTATCCGTCAATCCTCCACCTCCTCCACTTCCTCTCATCCGTCACATCCTCCTCCTCCTCCACTTCCTCTCATCCGTCACATCCTCCATCTCCTCCTCTCTCTTATCCGTCACATCATCCACCTCCTCCACTTCCTCTCATCCTTCACATCCTCCACCTCCTCCTCTCTCTTATCCGTCACATCCTCCTCCTCCTCTCTCTTATCCGTCACATCCTCCACTTCCTCTCATCCGTCACATCCTCCACCTCCTCCTCTCTCTTATCCGTCACATCCTCCACTCCTCCTCTATCTTATCCGCCACATCCTCTACCTCCTCCTCTCTCTGATCCGTCACATCCACCTCCTCCACTTTCTCTCATCCTTCACATCCTCCTCCTCCTCCACTTCCTCTTATTCGTCACATGCTCCTCCTCCTCCCTGTTTTCACATCCCCACCTCCTCCACTACCTCTCATCCGTCACATCCCCCACTTCCTCTCATCCGTCACATACTCCACCTCCTCCTTCTCTCTTATCCGTCACATCCTCCTCCTCCTCCTCTCTCTTATCCGTCACATCCTCCACTCCTCCTCTATCTTATCCGCCACATCCTCTACCTCCTCCTCTCTCTGATCCGTCACATCCACCTCCTCCACTTTCTCTCATCCTTCACATCCTCCTCCTCCTCCACTTCCTCTTATTCGTCACATGCTCCTCCTCCTCCCTGTTTTCACATCCCCACCTCCTCCACTACCTCTCATCCGTCACATCCCCCACTTCCTCTCATCCGTCACATCCTCCTCCTCCTCCGTGTTTTCACATCCTCCACTTCCTCTCATCCGTCATCTCCTGCTCTTCCTCCTCCACTTCCTCTCATCCGTCACATCCACCACCTCCTCCTCTCTCTTATGCGTCACATCCTCCACCTCCTCCACTTCCTTTCATCCGTCACATCCTCCATCTCCTCCACTTCCTCTCATCCGTCACATACTCCACTTCCTCCTCACTCTTATCCGTCACATTATCCTCATCCTCCACTTCCTCTCATCCTTCACATCCTCCACCTCCTCCACTTCCTCTCATCCGTCACATCCTCCACCTTCTCCACTTCCTCTCATCCGTCACATCCTCCACCTCCTCCTCTCTCTTATCCGTTTCATCTTCCTCCTCCTCCTCTCTCTCATCCTTCACATCCTCCACCTCCTGCACTTCCTCTCATCCGTCACATCCTCCACCTTCTCCACTTCCTCTCATCCGTCACATCCTCCACCTCCTCCTGTCTCTTATCCGTCACATCCTCCTCCTCTCTCTTATCCGGACACATGCTCCTCCTCTCTCTTATCCGTTTCATCTTCCACCTCCTCCTCTCTCTTATCCGTCACATCCTCCTCCTCCTCCTCTCTCTTATCAGTCAATCCTCCACCTCCTCCACTTCCTCTCATCCGTCACATCCTCCTTCTCCTCCACTTCCTCTCATCCGTCACATCCTCCTTCTCCTCCACTTCCTCTCATCCGTCACATCCTCCTCCTCGTCCTCTCTCTTATCCGTCACATCCTCCACCTCCTCCACTTTCTCTCATCCTTCACATCCTCCACCTCCTCCACCTCCTCCTCTCTCTTATCCGTCACATCCTCCTCCTCCTCTCTCTTATCCGTCACATCCTCCACCTCCTCCACTTCCTCTCATCCGTCACATCCTCCACCTCCTCCTATCTCTTATCCGTCACATCCTCCACTCCTCCTCTATCTTATCCGCCACATCCTCTACCTCCTCCTCTCTCTCATCCGTCACATCTTCCACCTCCTCCACTTCCTCTTATCCGTCACATCCTCCTCCTACCCCACTTCCTCTTATCCTTCACATCGTCCTCCTCCTCCACTTCCTCTCATCCGTCACATCCTCCACCTCCTCCACGTCCTCTTATCCTTCACATTCTCCTCCTCCTCCACTTCCTCTCATCCGTCACATCCTCCACCTCCTCCTCTCTCTTATCCGTCAGATCCTCCTGCTCCTCCCTGTTTTCACATCCTCCACTTCCTCTCATCCGTCATATCCTCCTCTTCCTCCTCCACTTCCCCTCATCCGTCACATCTCCGCCTCCTCCTCTCTCTTATCCGTCACATACTCCTCCTACCCCACTTCCTCTTATCCTTCACATCCTCCTCCTCCTCCACTTCCTCTCATCCGTCACATCCTCCACCCCCTCCTCTCTCTTATCCATCACATCCTCCTGCTCCTCCCTGTTTTCACATCCTCCTCCTACTCCACTTCCTCTCATCCGTCACATCCTCCTACTCCACTTCCTCTCATCCGTCACATCCTCCTCCTTCCTGTTTTCACATCCTCCATCTCCTCCACTTCCTCTCATCCGTCATATCCTGCTCTTCCTCCTCCACTTCCTCTCATCCGTCATATCCTGCTCTTCCTCCTCCACTTCCTCTCATCCGTCACATCCTCCACCTCCTCCTCTCTCTTATCCGTCACATCCTCCTCCTCCTCCCTGTTTTCACATCCTCCTCCTCCTCCACTTCCTCTCATCCCTCACATCCTCCTCCTCCTCCCTGTTTTCATATCCTCCACCTCCTCCACTTCCTCTGATCCGTCACATCCTCCTCCTCCTCCACTTCCTCTTATTCGTCACATGCTCCTCCTCCTCCCTGTTTTCACATCCCACCTCCTCCACTACCTCTCATCCGTCACATCCCCCACTTCCTCTCATCCGTCACATACTCCACTTCCTCCTCTCTCTTATCCGTCACATCCTCCTCCTCCTCCTCTCTCTTATCCGTCTCATCCTCCTCCTCCTCCACTTTCTCTTATTCGTCACATGCTCCTCCTCCTCCCTGTTTTCACATCCCCACCTCCTCCACTACCTCTCATCCGTCACATCCCCCACTTCCTCTCATCCGTCACATACTCCACCTCCTCCTTCTCTCTTATCCGTCACATCCTCCTCCTCCTCCGTGTTTTCACATCCTCCACTTCCTCTCATCCGTCATATCCTGCTCTTCCTCCTCCACTTCCTTTCATCCGTCACATCCTCCACCTCCTCCTCTCTCTTATGCGTCACATCCTCCACCTCCTCCACTTCCTCTCATCCGTCACATCCACCACCTCCTCCTCTCTCTTATCCGTCACATCCTCCACCTCCTCCACTTCCTCTCATCCGTCACATCCTCCTCATCCTCCCTGTTTTCACATCCTCCACCTCCTTCACTTCCTCTCATCCGTCACATCCTCCACCTCCTCCACTTCCTCTCATCCGTCACATCCTCCTCCTCCTCTCTTATCCGCCACATCCTCCTCCTCTCTCTTATCCGTCACATCCTCCACCTCCTGCTCTCTCTTATCCGTCACATCCTCCTCCTCCTCCACTTCCTCTCATCTGTCACATCTTCTACCTCCTCCTCTCTCTTATTCGTCACATCTTCCTCCTTCTCCTCTCTCTTATCCGTCACATCCTCCACCTGTTCCACTTCCTCTCATCCGTCACATCCTCCTCCTCCTCCACTTCCTCCTATCCGTCACATGCTCCTCCTCCTCCCTGTTTTCACATCCCCACCTCCTCCACTACCTCTCATCCGTCACATCCTCCACTTCCTCCACTTCCTCTCATCCTTCACATACTCCACTTCCTCCTCTCTCTTATCCGTCACATCCTCCACCTCCTCCACTTCCTCTCATCCGTCACATCCTCCATCTCCTCCACTTCCTCTCATCCGTCACATACTCCACTTCCTCCTCTCTCTTATCCGTCACATTATCCTCATCCTCCACTTCCTCTCATCCTTCACATCCTCCACCTCCTCCACTTCCTCTCATCCGTCACATCCTCCACCTTCTCCACTTCCTCTCATCCGTCACATCCTCCACCTCCTCCTCTCTCTTATCCGTTTCATCTTCCTCCTCCTCCTCTCTCTTATCCGTCACATCCTCCATCTCCTCCACTTTCTCTCATCCGTCACATCCTCCACCTCCTCCTCTCTCTTATCCGTCACATCCTCCACCTCCTCCACTTCCTCTCATCCGTCACATCCTCCTCCTACTCCTCTCTCTTATCCGTCACATCCTCCTCCTCCTCCACTTCCTCTTATCCGTCACATCCTCAACCTCCTCTCTCTTATCCGTCACATCCTGCATCTCCTCCACTTTTTCTCATCCTTCACATCCTCCACCTCCTCCTCTCTCTTATCCGTCGCATCCTCCTCCTCCTCCTGTCTCTTATCCGTCACATCCTCCACCTCCTCCACTTCCTCTTATCCGTCACATCCTCCTCCTACTCCACTTCCTCTTATCCGTCACATCCTCCTCCTCCTCCACTTCCTCTCATCCGTCACATAGTCCTCCTCCTCCTATCTCTTATCCGTCACATCCTCCTCCTCCTTCCTGTTTTCACATCCTCCTCCTCCTCCACTTCGTCTCATCCGTCACATCCTGCTCTTCCTCCTCCACTTCCTCTCATCCGTCACATCCTCCACCTCCTCCTCTCTCTTATCCGTCACATTTATTTTACCCGAAAAGTCCTATCATCCTAAACATGTGCATAAAGGCATAATTTATAGCCAATTATATAGAGCAGTAACTCATAGTTCATCTAAAGCCAATTATCGCGAAGCCAAGTCTAAAATGACAAACGTTTGGTATAATTTAGGTGTAACGAGAACACTCGTGCGCAACACCGAGACAAAAATATTTAATACAACTGAGCAAAGGCAATGTTGGGAGACTGGTTTTTTCCCATGTCACAACAACAATTGCTTTATGTTTATGTTCCAATAAATAAAATTCACTTTTAATAATATTCATAACAATATATCCTACCCTATTGTTCATAGAGACTACATGCGATACCTATAGGAATTCATTTATCTTATTCAATGCAACAATAATTTTATGTCTAAAAAACAACTTACATCGGTGAAAGTTCACGCTCTGTTGTAGACTAGAATAAGATGGATACACCTATGCGCTTATACGTAGCAAAGACGTAAGCAGATCTATTGTAGCAAAGCACTTTAATTGCATTGATTGGCAAATTAGAACATTTTTCTTTCCATGTGATCGAACATTGCATTAATAGACCTAAACGACTTGAAATGGAATCATACTGGATAAGAAAATTAAAATGCTATCAACCACATGGCATGAACAATTCTACAATAGCTGACTCCAATACAACCAAATTGATCATTCCGTTCAGTAATTGTCCTGAACGAATCGGAAATATGGTTCGCAATAAAAGTTCAAATCTTACTAAGACAAGGGTCATCTATACCAAACATAGAAATCTAAAATCACTACTAAACTAGAATTGGCGTCTGATTCCCTGATAAATTGTCTAGAAACCAGTACATTCCACTTAACATCAATCAGGCAATTTTCCAATGCATAGATTCTGCAAGTGACAACGAATATAATTCAAAACGAATGGTCTGGTCTCTTATCATTTCAGTATACACTTAGCACAATTGAAAACGCACCACCTGTCAAATCCAGCTAATTCGAAGTAAATCGCTTCGATTGAATATGGAATGAAGGACGCACGCTAATTGACATAGATATCTGCACGACGGCGGTCTGGTGGTGGGATTGCGTAATTGTTCAGACTGAATTACTGAAGCAAGCATTATTATTACCGAATTACTTAGCAAGCATGTGTTCAAATTGAACTTCGATCATGAAGTATAAAATTAACGACTTATTAGGGGAAATGACGGTTTTGTGAAAAATCCTAAGATGGTGCGTCAAATGTCTGATGCCGAAAGATGGCGAGCTATTGGCATGCTGGACGCTGGAATGTCCCTTCGGGCAGTCGGACGACATTTCGGTCGTTCGACATACGACGATTGCCCGACTTCTCCAAGAAGAAAGCGAGCGAGGCAAATGGTACGTGGCACATGCTGGCGTTGGTGCAGTTCGTCACACAACTGCCAGAGCTGACCGGCGATTGCTCAGAATGGTGCGAGGCAATCACACTCTCCCCGCAATTCTGCTACGACTGATTTGGGGCGAAAGAAGTCGCAGAGGCAACATCCTGAGCTCGGGCACCATAAGAAATCGGCTTCGAGAGCAAGGACTTCGCTCAAGGAAGATGCGCAAATGCCCCAGATTAACACCTGCGTATGTGGCACGAAGAGAGCGGTGGGCGATGCAACGAGTTCACTTGAGACTACCACAATGGAGACGTATCATCTTCACTGACGAAAGTCGGTTTCGTCTGTTCCGCAATGATGACCGCATTCGTGTTTGGCGTGTGCCACGCCAAGAGATGCTGCAGCAACACGTCCAGCCTACTCATCAGCAACAGGGGCCATCCGTTTCACGTGTGGGCAGGCATCACCCTGACGGGCAAGACCGAGATGGTAGTGCTCAACACGAACGTGACTGGTGAGCGTTATGCTGAACTGCTGCAAACGCATCTTCTGCCATTTGCGACTCGAACATTCGGAGGACGTGGCCAACTGGATCCTGCAAGATGACAACGCACCTTCGCATCGTGCATACAATGTGACGCAGCTGAAGGAAAACTTAGGGATACGGACTCTTCGCTGGCCATCAAGGTCGCCGGACATGAACCCGATCGAGCACGTGTGGTATTATCTGAAGCGCCAAGTTCAGCAGCGGGACCCGCCTCCGCAAACACTGCGTGAATTACAAGAGACAGTGGTTGCAGTTTGGCAACAAATTCCTCACAATTTTCTGAGACGGCTCGTCCTCAGAATGCCGCGACGAATCAGTGCCTTATTGACTGCTCGCGGAGGTTATACCCGCTATTAACTTGTACAAGAATAGATGTTATGTTTAATAATTTCTTTTCTTAATCACTAAAAGTTTGTCCTATTCATTTACATTAGCTGTCAATCATGTCATTAGACCCCTGACCGCCGTCGGGCCGTAGCACAGATATCTATGTCGGTTAGAATGCGTCCTCCATTCTTTATCAATCGTGTATAGCGATTAATTTGACGGATTTGACAGGTGGTGCGTTTTCAATTGTGCTAAGTGTATAAGCTTTTTCTCACCTACAGTTGTTTGCTGTCAAGTTACAGAATTTTGTATTTGGAGCTGACGAAAAATACACTGAAACACGTGTCCTCCAGCTACGAGTTTTTTCATAATTTACTTCGGGTACACATTCACATCACTTGTGCGAGTGGCACAGCAAGGAGAGCCGCCCTCTCCTTGCTCTCTCTCCTCCTCTCCTCCCTGTTTTCACATCCTCCTCCTCCTCCACTTCCTCTCATCCGTCATATCCTGCTCTTCCTCCTCCACTTCCTCTCATCCGTCACATCCTCCACCTCCTCCTCTCTCTTATCCGTTACATCCTCCACCTCCTCCACTTCCTCTCATCCGTCACATCCTCCTCCTCCTCCCTGTTTTCACATCCTCCACCTCCTCCACTTCCTCTCATCCGTCACATCCTCCACCTCCTCCACTTCCTCTCATCCGTCACATCCTCCTCCTCCTCCACTTCCTCTCATCCGTCACATCCTCCTCCTCCTCCACTTCCTCTTATCCGTCACATCCTCCTCCTCCTCCACTTCCTCTTATCCGTCACATCCTCCTCCTCTACTTCCTCTTATCCGTCACATCCTCCTCCTCCTCCACTTCCTCTCTTTCGTCATATCCTCCACCTCCTCCACTTCCTCTCATCCGTCACATCCTCCTCCTCCTCCACTTCCTCTCATCCGTCACATCCTCCTCCTCCTCCACTTCCTCTTATCCGTCACATTCTCTTCCTCCTCCCTGTTTTCACATCCTCCTCCTCCTCCACTTCCTCTCATCCGTCACATCCTCCACCTCCTCCACTTCCTCTCATCCGTCACATCCTCCTCCTCCACTTCCTCTTATCCGTCACATCCTCCTCCTCCTCCACTTCCTCTCTTTCGTCATAGCCTCCACCTCCTCCACTTCCTCTTATCCGTCACATCCTCAACCTCCTTCTTTTTCTCTTATCCGTCAATCCTCCACCTCCTCCACTTCCTCTCATCCGTCACATCCTCCTCCTCCTCCACTTCCTCTCATCCGTCACATCCTCCTCCTCCTCCACTTCCTCTTATCCGTCACATTCTCTTCCTCCTCCCTGTTTTCACATCCTCCTCCTCCTCCACTTCCTCTCATCCGTCACATCCTCCACCTCCTCCACTTCCTCTCATCCGTCACAGACTCCACTTCCTCCTCTCTCTTATCAGTCACATCCTCCACCTCCTCCGCTTCCTCTTATCCGTCACATCCTCCACCTCCTCCACTTCCTCTCATCCGTCACATACTCCACTTCCTCCCCTCTCTTATCCGTCACATCCTCCTCATCCTCCACTTCCTCTCATCCGTCACATCCTCCACCTCCTCCACTTCCTCTCATCCGTCACATCCTCCACCTCCTCCACTTCCTCTCATCCGTCACATCCTCCACCTCCTCCACTTCCTCTCATCCGTCACATCCTCCACATCCTCCACTTCCTCTCATCCGTCACATCCTCCACATCCTCCTCACATCCTTTCAATTTCATTTTACATTGCCAGGCCACACACCATTCGAGAGCTTGTGAAATTCGCCACTTTCTAAAATGTCAAAATTTCAATATGGAAGAATGTGAGCAATGATAATGTATCAGACACGAGGTGAAAGGGCTTTTTCTGAGCACTATATTGATATATCAGCCGTCGAAATCGGTGTACTTTTAGAGAAGTATAATGTCCCAAATTTGTTGCATAATTTACTGTTATAGTTTATATAAATAGTAAATTAATAAAATAATTAACTGTTATAGTTTATATAAATAGTAAATTAATAAAATAATTAACTGCTTCTGAATGTTGGTCAAAGTTGTTCACACCTTTTGTCGCTAACGATGTCATTTTCACGCTTTCAATATCTATGGTGTCTAGACGTCTGCTCTGCACGTTCAAATCAGATTGCTGAATTACCAGATAAGTTGTAAACAAAGTTTCTATCCGGTTCTGAATTCATATCTGATGTCATGATGACCGAGTCAAAGGCTTTGAAAGAGTTTTTGAAGGGTAAAATGTCTACTCTGCTGTCAGAAGGAGAGTCCGAGCGGCTAGTTTGCCAAAAGCCAGTTTTCCTAAAGACCACCGTCAAAGGTGGAAAACTGCTTTTTTTCTCCCGTCCTAGAAAAGTTGGATCCGGTCGGAAAGGAAAGAAATTAAGCTTTCGAACAGTTCCGATCATTATTCGCTTGGCAAGAAACGATCCCACTATGTATTTGGCCAGGTGGGGAGTTCATATATGAAACGCTCGTCGACTGGTCAAGTCCATATACTGCAAGTTTGCAAGTGCGTGTTGAAAACGAGTATGATGAGATGAGTAGTATCAGTGTGATGCGAGTATGCATGTCTATGATTCAGTCATAGTTCGTTGATCAAAGTGACTGATCATCTACAGACTTTCAAGATTCTATGTTACTACATGTACACATGCACGCTATGTGCTTCACCGTTGTAATGGTCATTCAGATGTCTTTAGTTATTAAGTGAACTGATGTCTGTGATCCTTATGACTGAGAAATTTGAATTTTGATGTATCGAACAGCAATGTATACTTGTCCATGACTTATCATAAATAGAATGATTTACACAACGCAATGTTGACTTATCCTGAATTTGTAAAACTGTTTTCAATAGTGCGATGTATGCAAAGTGGGATATCATTTGTGCAAAATAAAACATAAATTGAGCAAAGTATCAGAAGATGCGTGCAAAATAGTAGAAAAAGATGAGATTCAGAGCAAAAATTATCATCAGTCTCTTGAAAGATGAAATTTACAGATTTTGTGCAAGACACTCGCCGCATGCACCACATCCATTGACCGAACGCCACTGTTTCTGCGTGAAATGGAAAGGGTCAATTACTCTGTTGTGAATTTGAGGATACAGAAGTCCGTGTGCCGAAGACCAGTATAAAGTTTGCTCTATTGCGTGGACATATTTTGAGCGTTCTTGTACACATTATTAATCTTTTTACGTCATGTTCTCATGTGATGGCTTTTTACATTGTTGCTCTTTGATATCTGCACTGTCTATTTCTATGAAGGTCCCTCATAAGCATCAAATTCAAATCTCTTCTCATGAACTATCAACAAAACATAGAGTAGGTACATTAGGGTAGAGCAGTAACTCTGTCTTTATTAAATCCCCAATGTGTATACAGTTTCGATGTCATTAAATAAACATGAGTCGAGACCCAGCACCACCTGTGAGACAAACAAATTTCTTCACTTTTGGAGAAATTAACATGAATCTGACTGATCATGATAATACAGAATAAAGAATGGTATTCCACAAATCCTCCATGTCATGTCAATTTGGGGAGGCAATATAGTTTGCTAAATTAGCAATTAGATGAATTACCATTACTAAAAGCTCAGCTTCATTATAATAGGATTACATTCTTAACCGTGATCATATCACAAACTGCCTCTGAAAGATCAAAGCATCATAATCAGGGAAGCCTGTCATAATTAACTATAAAAGATGTTAATGGGTCCACATTACTATTCAGATTCAAGAAATGACATCTTGTGAATCATGAAATCATGCCGCTGAAAATTGAATTAAAAACATGATATTTCAATGATTTCAGTCAAGAAGTTCTAAATACAGTGATGATCATAAAAAATGGATCACCTAAATTTTGTCTGACTTTTGTTTTGTCAATTACTGGTACAAATTCGGCAGACTGATAAAATAAAGGTTGTAATAAAGTTTTCGCTATTGTTCAGTGGCTCTGTAGAGCCATATGGCAAAGGCCAGTGGTAGGTTCACAGGTGGTCACCGGAAAGTTCAATCACTTATCGAATTCTGAAAGACATATTTTCGATTAGGCTACTGATCACTTCTCTTACCTTAACAGAGCTTCAAGTTGAGAAAGACCATCTCTCGGAAGAGTTAATCGACTCACACAGAGCTTCAGTAAATTCATGTACATTTGCAAATTTTTTACCCATCGAAATTCATGCTATGCCCTTCGATATGGAGCTCAGTTCGGCAGGAGAAATAAGCAATCTTTTCCCTCTTTGATTCAGACAATGTCAAATGATCAGGAATTGCATCACCGGACCTCATCTAGACGGCCATTGTGACCTTGGAGACACACAGACGCCTCACCAGTCTAAACAACTCGATTCCATTGAGAAAGCCAGTGGCAACTATATCGATCACTTCATTCTCAAGCTCCTGTGCTTGGCGGGCAATTCGATCCCTGGTGATCTCTTACGAATTACGAAGTGCTCACTTTTCAGGCGACGTGTTACCAATATGGCAGAAACCGACGGTTTCATATATGAACTCCCCACCTGGCCAAATACAAAGTGGGATCGTTTCTTGCCAAGCGAATAATGATCGGAACTGTTCGAAAGCTTAATTTCTTTCCTTTCCGACCGGATCCAACTTTTCTAGGACGGGAGAAAAAAAGCAGTTTTCCACCTTTGACGGTGGTCTTTAGGAAAACTGGCTTTTGGCAAACTAGCCGCTCGGACTCTCCTTCTGACAGCAGAGTAGACATTTTACCCTTCAAAAACTCTTTCAAAGCCTTTGACTCGGTCATCATGACATCAGATATGAATTCAGAACCGGATAGAAACTTTGTTTACAACTTATCTGGTAATTCAGCAATCTGATTTGAACGTGCAGAGCAGACGTCTAGACACCATAGATATTGAAAGCGTGAAAATGACATCGTTAGCGACAAAAGGTGTGAACAACTTTGACCAACATTCAGAAGCAGTTAATTATTTTATTAATTTACTATTTATATAAACTATAACAGTTAATTATTTTATTAATTTACTATTTATATAAACTATAACAGTTAATAATTTTATTAATTTACTATTTATATAAACTATAACAGTAAATTATTTTATTAATTTACTAATTATATAAACTATAACAGTAAATTATTTTATTAATTTACTAATTATATAAACTATAACAGTTAATTATTTTATTAATTTACTATTTATATAAACTATAACAGTAAATTATTTTATTAATTTAGTATTTATATAAACTATAACAGTTAATTATTTTATTAATTTACTATTTATATAAACTATAACAGTTAATAATTTTATTAATTTACTATTTATATAAACTATAACAGTAAATTATTTTATTAATTTACTAATTATATAAACTATAACAGTAAATTATGCAACAAATTTGGGACATTATACATCTCTAAAAGTACACCGATTTCGACGGCTGATATATCAATATAGTGCTCAGAAAAAGCCTTTTCACCTCGTGTCTGATACATTATCATTGCTCACATTCTTCCATATTGAAATTTTGACATTTTAGAAAGTGGCGACTTTCACAAGCTCTCGAATGGTGTGTGGCCTGGCAATGTAAAATGAAATTGAAAGGCAAGAGAATCGATTGAAGTTTGACTTAATTTAGATGGTGCGTTTTTTATGATCAACCGTGTAGATTTTCTGCTTTTCCTCGGAGCTCGACTTGCAGGAATCTGCATTAT
>CAJQUW010001456.1:0-80170 GCA_907163375.1 Prostheceraeus crozeri | reverse complement strand
TGTTACCAAATGTTGGTGGAGGTGCATATATCCCGAATAATCGTGAATTAGAAATAGAGATAGAAAATTATATCATGAAAACTGGAGACGTTTTATCTGGTCCATTGCATCTTTCTATTCTTCCGCAACAAAATACAGAGTTATACAGAGAGAATAAACAATATGTTGATACACAAATCAATGACTTAAAAGAAAAATATATAAACGATGTTTTGGTTCCACTGATGAATGAATTAAAGTTGCTAAAACTTAATGACAAATCATTAAACGAAAAATTATTAAAACTTGATAAAAAGGATAGAGAGCTAGAAGTAGATATAGCAAAACTTTTTAAAAAGATTTCAGAACAATCAAAAATTTTAATATTACTTTCTTTAAATTTAAAATCTGCTGTAATCAAAAATAAACATCAGATAAAAATGTTAAAAGAACAATTAGAAGATGAAATAGAAAAACTACCTGAAAGAATTAAAAAAAATTTAAAGCAGTTACAAACTACATTCCAAAAAAGTGTTGATGAATTGAGTTCTAAAATTACTCAACAAATGAAAAAGATGAATAGAATAATAAATGAAGTAAACTCACTTAATCAAAAGTTGATAAAATGAAAACTCTTAAAATCAATTTAGAAAATGAATTAAAGAAAAATTTACAAGAAAACTCTAAAGAAAATAAAGAACAGTTAGATGCTGTTAAAAGACAATTAGATGTTCTTAAAATTAAGTTAAATGCACTTAAAACTGCATTGAAGATTAATCAGCAGAAAATGCAAGTTAATAGAAAAGAAATTAAAGTACATCACACGCTGCTTGACGCAATAGATAAAGTGCAACAGTCGATTAATAAAGTTATCTCGAAGTTGTTGTCCATTCACAAACGTAAATCTTAAACGGACCAAAGGTCCTCAGGTTACTAACCAATCGTAAATATTTTTTCCCAAAAGTCAAATTTAATCCTAAAAAATGCCTATAATTTATAAACACAATCTTAAACATTTTGCTTCAAATCAAAAAATTGCTCATGAACCATCTATGAAATCTGTTTACCATTATGACAGTGTAGAAACAGTCGGAACACAAAAGTTCCTAGGCACCGCAGGTGCCGTTCAAAAAGAAGGGGCTGGCATCTTTTCTGGTATCGGCAGTATCGTTAACTTGATTAAAAATAATAAAGATTTGATTACATCTGCTGCTAAAGGAGCAGCTGCTATAGGTAGTACAGCTAGTGCAATATCAAATGATGTTAAGTCTCAAAACGGATTAAAACAATTAGAAACTATTCGTAAACTTAGGAATGATTCTGAAGAACTAAAAAATTTAAAAAAACTTTCAGAGGAAACAAAAAACAAAATTGCTAACATAGCTGTGGGGGAAACCTTGAGGAGCGGAGCTCCGTCTGATAGTAAACATAAGAAGAAATCAGGCGTAGCCATAAAACGTTCAATTGAATAAATAAGAGGTAATGGTGTTAACAGCAACCTTCGGTTTAACCAGCAAAGCTGTAGCGGAGCTGGTCTAGCAAAATTCTAAAATTATATTTTAGTAAAATTTTTTCTGTGTGTGAGAAAAAACAAAAAAGTCAAATTATTATTTATAAAAATGTCTTCTCTTATCGAAAATAAATTTAGATTAGACGATCCTCCGTTCGTCAGTTACAATCAAAAAAAGAATGACTATATAAGAGTTGCTATGAATCCCGGATCTTCCAGTAGAGTAAATACTGGAGGAGATTTAATTTTTGAAGTTGATAATCAGCAGAGTTATTTATATTTACCTGGTTCCTTTTTACACTGTGAATATTCTTTATATAGTGATGCCAATTTTACAACACCATTACCAGATAGCGATGATATTGCATTAGAGAATAATTTTTTTCCAAGATTATTTACACAAATGCGTTTAGATGTTGCAACTCAAAATATAGAAACAATAAGTGATTCTCCAGGTGTAATTGATACAATGCTTAGATTTGTAACAATTGGTGAAAATAATAAAAAGTATGAAATCGAAGGTTGGTTTCCTGATACTAATGATGGTAAAATTGTTGATGATTTAACTCACGCTGGAACAGATGCCGCAGGAATTGCGAAAGATGTAGAGAATATTGCAAAACATTTAAATAAAACAAACAATAGTGCATATAAAGGAAGACGTGAATTTAACAAGAAAAGTAAACAGACAGTTAATTGGTCATTGTCTCCATTATTCGGATATTTAGATTATGACAAAATATCATATCAATTAAAATTTAAATTAATAATTCATCGTACAGCAAATAATGAATTAATCTTTTTTGGTAAGACTGGAAAAAAAGCATATTTAAAAATTGATAGACTTGAATTGTGGATTAAGCATATTACTCCTAGTTTAGAGGTCGAATTAGCTATTGCAAAAAGATTAAATACTAACAAACCAATTCCAGTAAATTTTCTAAAGCGTACTGCTAGTTCAGTAACTTTTTCAGAGCAAAGATTTAACTAGCATTTTACTAGAACTTCGAATACTCCAAGATGTCTATTACTAACATTTCAAAGAAATAATTCTCCAAGTTTTGATAAGAACAACAATCTTTTTCATATTAATACAATTCGAAGTTTACAAGTTTCATTAAATCAAACCCGATATCCAATTGATCCATTAAGATTCGATGATACCAATAATCAATTTATGGAAGGATATGATTCTTATAGAAATCTTTGTATAGAATTTGGAGTTGAACCACAATTAACTCCTGGAGATTGGAGACATTTATATCCAATTTTCTGTTTCGATTTAAGTGCACAATCAGAAGATATTATTAAAAATGGTTGTGATGTAACGATTAATATTGAAAAAAAAGATTCCACAACTTCATTGATGGCTTATGGTTTATTGCTAGAAGATGTAAAATATTCTATTGAAATTCTTAATGGAAAGATGGCTAGGATAGGCTAAAGCGAGAGGAGCTTCACTCCGATCGGTTAGTAACCTGAGGACCTTTGGTGCGATCGGCTGAAGCCTCTGAACAAAGTTCTATTGGTTAATTAAAAATTCTTAACTTAAAATTTTTCCTAACTTAAAATTTTTTTATTAAAAATGTCGGAAGCGAAAAGTAATAATAATAAAACTGTTGAATTAAAATTACGTAATATTGTTGACAAAAATACACCTAAAACTATTACGATTAAAGTATTACGAAAAAAGTATTACATAAGTAAACCAATGATAGAGAATATTCAATTACAAGAAGAAAAGAATGGTGGAATTCGCCCATTAATTCCACTAATAATAGGAGGCATAGCAGCAGCAGGAAGTGTTGCAGGTGGGACAGCTGGTATTGTACAAGCAGTAAATAAAAATAAATCAGAGAAGGCAGCATTAGAAGAACAAAAACGTCATAATAGAGAGTTAGAGAAAGTTGCTAGGGGAGAAGGAATAGTAGATAATTTTATTAGTAAATTAAATTTAGTTGATGAAGGATAACGTGTTCTTAAAAATATTCTTCACAATGTTGATGATTTGATTGAAATTAAAGGAACTAAAGATGGTTCTGGAATATATCTAAGTCCTAGTATGATTCGGTAATAACCTCAGAACCTTTGGTCCGATCGGCTAAAGCCTCAGAACCTTTGGTCCGATCGGCTAAAGCCAACCTTTGGTTCTATTAGGTAAAACATTTATTTTATCTTTTAAAATGAATTCTACAAATTCAGAAAATTTAATTAGATTAAAAATTTCAAATCTAGATCTAATGGATTATCTCTTAAAAGTACATAAAACCTCAAATTGCCAGCACACCGGTCGGCTGCACAGCGGTCGGCTGCACACTGGAGGGGATATACAAAAAACATTAGAAAACTTTCCTTGATTTATTTGGAGTAAATATTCAAAAGAAAAACATCTTCCTGGTCATTCATATACCGGCCCAGGAACTCGATTAGATATAAGACTAGATGAGAATGATAATCCAAAACCGGGTGAAGAACCAATAAATAGAGTAGATGCCGCAGCTTACAGGCATGATTTAGCTTATCGAAATCATGATCTAAGTTCTCGACATGCAGCTGATAAGAAGATGATTCACGAATTAGATAGTATTCAGAATCCTTCCTTTAGAGAAAGAATTGAAAGAATGTTTGTTAAGAAAGTTTTACAAGCTAAAATATTATTCGGTCAGGGTTTAAATGAAACGACAGCAAAGCTGTCTGAGAGCAACGCTCGAACCTACGCGTCCGAAATGTCGAATGACCTAGATCGGCATAGTGGAACCTATGTCTCGGAAATTCACAAGGAATATAGAAGGCCTAAATATTTATTGAAAGTAAAAGTATTTAATAAAGATGATATTTGGAGTGCTGATCTTATTCATATGCGGAATGAAGGAGGGTTTAAGTACGCATTGACCGTTATAGATTTATATACACGATACGCTTGGGTAAAGCCTTTAAAAATAAAAGTGGTCTGTCAGTTAAATATGCGTTTGAAGAAATCTTTAAAGAAAGTAAGAGAAAGCCAAAAAAATTGTTTGTTGACAAAGGGTCGGAATTTTATAACCGAAACGTTCAGCCACTATTTAAAACTGTTTATTCAACTGAAAATGCAGGGAAGGCCGTAGTGATAGAAAGATTCAATCGGACGTTAAAAAATAAATTATTCAAGAAATTTACTGAGCAAAGAAATCAGAAATGGTTGAAGATATTACCAGGAGTTGTAGAAGAGTACAATAATAAAGTTCATTCTGGTATTGAAGAAACTCCAAAGAATGCTTCTGACGACCCTGATTTGATAAGAAAAAAATATTCGAGAATAAGTATTCGAACGAAAATAAAATTTGAATGAGAGTAATCCGAATTTGCAGAAACTTAAGCCGAAATTTAAAATTGGAGATAGAGTTAGAATATTTAAATATAAGAATAAATTTGAAAAAGGCTTCGTCGGATACTGGACTAAAGAAATATTTGAAGTTACTAAAATAAATCAAACTTATCCGATTACTTACGAAATCAAAGATTTAGATAATGAAGATATCAGAGGCCGTTTTTATCAAAATGAATTACAACGAACAGATTTTTAATTATCATTATTATTATTATTATTGGAACTAACGTCTCGGGAATGAAATTCCCTTGTTAGGCGTAGCCATAGAACCTACGGTTCATTCAAATCTAACATAATATCAAGAAATGGTACTCCTTCCTGTAATTTCAATAAAACATAAAGACATAATTGACCACAATAAGTAGTCCCGGTTTTTGAATTTGAAATGTATTATAAGTTCCATTGCCAAGTAATTTTTTGACTTCGTTTGTTGGAGGCAATCCATATGAGTCGAACCAATAGTTCTCAGCCTCCGGGCGGTCAAAATAGTAATTATCTCCATTTTTATTTCTATGCTCCGCTGACCAATGTACGCCTTTTTGGTCTGAAGTCTGAAGATTCGTTATGAAGGTTCCTGTTGGCTTATTTTTGATCAATTGTAATTCGTCTCTCATTAGAACATGAAAATTCTTTATTCCTAATTCATCTGCAATTTTCTTTAGGTCGAAATTTGTCGTGGTTTGCGTTCCATATAATTTAAAAAACTCCTTTATGTTGCTCATTTTAAATGGAATAAAATGTCTTGTTAAACAATGCTCCATTTTATTTTTATGAACTCCTATTAAGAGGATATTGTTTGTTTTATCTGTATTAAGACAATAACAACATCTGTTAGCACATTTCTCAAACCGCATGATTGTTTTAGGGGATCATACGGGTTGTGCATTCATAACATGGCGTTAAGAACATAAAAGCAATCTATTAATTCATTCTCCGCTTTGAGGGAATATTCTGTTGTTATAGCAAGCATTCAATACAATATCGCAGTATCGATAGTCGAGACCGACTGTCGAACCAAAACCGCAACTTTTCTGGTTTTGGTCGGTAGTTTGGTTTTGGATCTGGCTCGCGTTATGGCCGATGAAATGATTTACAATGCGGTGCAATTTCCTCATTGTCATTCAAGTACATTTGGTATGTTGTCAAGCAAACTTCATACACCTACAATGCCGCTTTGCTTAGATCACCATTCATAATTTTCACTTGCTATTTAAACACACACAATTCATAAAACGTGACACATTACAATCTTAGTTTAAATCTTATCATCACAATGGTTGGATCTACTGAAAGATCTGTTCGATTGGAGACAAAGCGGAGAAGAATTCAGAAGTTAACAAGAGAAATCATACATCTGCAAGCACGAAGTAAAATATTCTTACACTTGGATATGAGAAGAATTTTTGAATATATCGGAGACTCGCAAGATGTAGAAAATATTAAACTTAATTGAACAACGGCAGACAGTAATATTTTCTTTAAGGCGTAGCGCGCAGCGCGTAGCCATAGAACCTTATCACAAGAACGGGACGAACAAATTATTGAACAATCAACAATATCATCGAACAACATCGATACAACAGGGCCGCCAACTTATAGAAAATCTCAACAAAATATTCAATCTATGTCAAATATGCAACCTATTCAAAATATGCAGCCTATTCAAAATATTCAATCTATGTCAAATATGCAACCTATTCAAAATATGCAACCTATTCAAAATATGCAACCTATTCAAGAAATTCAATCTATTCAAGAAATTCAATCTATGAGAAATATTCAATCTATGTTAAATATTCAATCTATGTTAAATATTCAATCTATTCAAGAAATTCAATCTATGTTAAATCTACATTAGCTGGCGCAAAACAAACAAACAATTTGAAGAGAAAAACCTTCATATAAACGCTGTGAGTGCTATAATTAATTAATTATATTTTTGGTTGTAATAAGTTTTTGGATATAATAAGTTTTTGGATGTAATAAGTTTTTAGATGTAATATGTTTTTGGATGTAATAAGTTTTTAGATGTAATATGTTTTTGGATGTAATAAGTTTTTGGATGTAATAAGTTTTTGGATGTAATAAGTTTTTAGATGTAATAAGTTTTTGGATGTAATAAGTTTTTGGATGTAATAAGTTTTTGGATGTGATAAGTTTTTGGTTGTAATAAGTTTTTGGTTGTAATAAGTTTTTGGATGTAATAAAAAAATATTATTCCCACGTGTCATCATCATTACTTAAATTACTCTCACTGACGATTGTTTGAAATATTTCAGCTTGAATATCTTCTCCGTTATAAGGTAACATAATTTCATTTTCATCAGGTGCTTGACGTTTAAGAATATTTATTTGACCAGAAAATTTTTTTTCTTCAGTATTATTATTTTTATCAGGAATACTAATTCCAGTTTCTAAAGATCTTTTCCATGGTTTATTAACTGTAGTCGATAATGTTTTACCCGAATATAATTTTATAAAATCTTCTACTTTTACTTTATCTTGTGAATATCCTTTGAATGTTTTCTTTTCACTAAGTCTCCCTTGTTCATCTACAGTAATACAATATTTTATTTTAGGAGCAATAAACATTGCAAAAATAATTCCACCATTTCCATAATCATTTTTTCCTTGACACAATTCCCCACCAACATATCCAGCAGCATCTAATTTATTGAAGAGCTCATTAGAAATGTATATTGAATCAGTGTTTTTTACAATTAATGGAAAACCACAATTAAATGCGGCATCTTCTGTTTCAATATCATAAACATATTGTGGTTTATTATTTAAGTATCTTACAGTGGTGACATCTTTGGTAATATCATTTTTAACTTGACACGCAGTAAAACACAATGGTTTATCTTGTCTTTCGCTTACTACCAAATTAATACCTAGAGATGATGCCAAATTGTATAAACCACTAAAGGTTCCTTTATTTTTCTGTGTAAAACAAATAGTTGCATATTTACTTGTAAAAAAAGATTTCTTGCTCCCATCTGCTGCATAAAATCCAACAAAGAACCAATATCTAATATTATATTCAGCATTTAGAACATACCAAGGAACACGCTTTTCTCTAAACTGATTATAATAATTTTCACTAAAGTATGTGGCATATTGTTTTGGATTTTGAAAATTAAGTTTGTATACCCTAGATGATCTCATTGTATCATATATTTTACAATCATTGTTATAAGCTTGATTAGTATATGTTTTTAATTTCATTAAGAGGTTAAGGTCTTGGTTATTTAAAGTACAACAATATCTGACTCCTGATTCATAATTATAGATTCCAGCAGAGCCATCTCCTAAAAAGAACCCTTCTACAAATGCTCGCCTACATATTAAATTAGGTGGATCATTAACATAAATATCATATAAAATTTGTTTCAATGTGATTGTATTGTCGTGTAAAAATAATTTATTATGTAGTAAATTTGTTCCTATATTTAATTCTTGTGGCTTTATTTCATTACCTGTTTCATCTAACAATGAATGATCTTCAGTAACATCTACTATTCCCATTTTTGTTCTTATTCGATAAATACGTTTATTTGTAAGATGTCTAATAATTTTTTTTACTTTACTCCATCCATTATGAGTATAAATTTCTAAATTATCAACAAATGAAATTTCTTTCATATCACCATTAATTTCAAACGGATTAATTTTATAGTTGTTTACAATACTATCTATTCTAGAAATAAATAATAAATTATTCTTTCTCAATATTACAGGCGTGTCAGCTGTTACTGAATCTGTATAATGAATGTATTTTTCGTTGAAACCATTAATTTCTAAAATAAAGTTATTCATGATTCTTCTAGAGTGAGCAAGAATGAAAGAACCTAAGTGTGATGGCATGAATGACGTCTTCCCATCTTTTACAATATTAGTTTTAACAAATTCATTATTTTCCATTTCTACTTTCGCTAAATATTGTTCATCATTTAATTTTTCATAATCTTTTACTTCTTGAGTGAAATTTTTTCTCAATGTATTCTCATTCCATAAATGATATTTAGTGGTTATATCTTTTTGCACAGTTTTGCCATATAGTGAATTCATCAATAATTTAATTAACTCATCACCTACAGTATTTCCTTCTGTTTTATATCTTTTTCTCAAATTAAAAAGTTTTTCAATATAATTTCGAAATGGTGAAACTTGATAATTTTTTTCATAAATTATACCATCAGTAATATGTAAGATTTTCCCCCACATCTAACAATTTCTTGTATGTCTACAGAAGTTAATACATCATAACATATACCATTTCTAAACCTGATTACTTTTACATGAGAATTATTATTTTGATTTTTAACTTCATCTTTTATAGGAACTGGTTGAAAAAACATATCATTGGGATATTGAAACACAACTGTAAATATTCCAGTTTTAGGTCTAAATGTTTGAGTATTAAATTTATATACTATTTCTCGTTCTTCTTCTTGACGAAATTTTCTAGCTGATTCAGCTTTAGGATATTCTGAATTTTCATCATACATAGCTGATGGATGTAAAGATGTTGCATCAAAAGCCATTAGAAATTCATTTTTTTGTTCAAGTAGTTGATTTGAAATTTTCTTACAAATTTCAGTTTTATCTTCTAAATCTCGATACTGTTTCATTAAATCTATTAAATTACTTCCAAGGGACAAAGCCCCACCAGCGTAGCGACCAGGGGACAAAGCCCCACCAGCGTAGCGACCAGGGGACAAAGCCCCACCAGCGTAGCCACCAGGTAAATACTGTTTTAATATTGGTAACAAGATGCTACAAAATGGTGATATGTATTTTCTTATATTTGCTGAAACTCTTCCACCTTTAACAGATTTTCTAATATAATTTCTAGCCCATAAATCTATATGAGAATGAATATTTATATTGTCATTTTGTACGCTTTTCATCCAACCGTTAAATGTTAAAGCAGAGGATGTCAAATTAGTAGTTATATCTTCACTAACTAAATCTTGGATAACATTATTATATTTGTAGATACAAAAAGCTGAAGAAAGAATATCGTTAACTAAATATGGTCTCCATTCAATTTCTTTTTCTTTATAATTTTCATGTGTTATGTCTCCAATTTCATAATTTAATTTACACACATTCGTAGGAATTTTAAAATTCACACACAATTTCGAAAGACTTGTTTTTACATGTTGATAACTACATTTCATTATAATAGTTTGAAGTGCTAATTTACCTGAAGGTGAATCTTTTTTCATATTTTTTTTAAATCTAAAAGATTTTTGAATGTATCTACTAACACATTCAGTTGTATAAGGATTTTGTAATGAAGCAGTTAATATTCCTCTTGAAGTTTTAAGAGGCGGTTTAGATAATTTAAAATTAGCTTTTATCGGAAAATAGGAATCAAAACCTGATGAATTGTGAGCTATTAAAGTTACTCTCGAATAATTAAATTTTCCAAGACTTTTAAAAAATTGATGGATCGGACATACGTCCTCTGGGTTTCCCCCGATCGGACATTCATCATCCTCAGTTCTCGTAAATATTTTCACACAATTTTGAAGTTTATTAAATTCTAATTCAGTTAAATTATTATACTCATCAATCTGTTTTTTAAGATTTTTAATTTCATCTTCATCTTTTGATCGTTTAATTTTAATCATATCACTTAACAAACGTGTTTCTAATTCTTTCAATCTTTGTTTCGGTAAACAACATATAAATTTATTAAAATTAATAGCTCCTACAGCATAAGGAATAGGATGAGCTGTTGAACAGTTAGGATCAGGAAAAGTTTCGAGATCCCAAATATATGTTGAACTATAGTCAATTTTTTTCTTTGTTATGATTTTATATGGACGCGTTGTTAGATTTTCATCAGTAACTGTTTTATATATGGGTTTGAAATTATTTTCAATTTCTCTAATAGCTTTTAATTTATGAGATTTATCAATTAAACAATAGTGACCAATTGTTGAACCTGCGTGAAAATAATTGTAATAAACATAATTATGAAACGTTTCAATTCCTCTAGGATTTAAATGACGATTGGCAGGACTATAATATTGAACACATTCTCCAAAATATTTATTGAATTGAGAAAATTTGCAGTTTGACATTACTCCTGTTCTAGATGTGGCTTTCTCTTTATATAAAAAATTATTAAACATTTCTTTCATCATTTCTCCTTGTTCTTCATTAAAACCTCGTAAAACATTATGACATTTAATAAAACAAAAATCTTCAGAAGGAATATAACAATATTCACCGAAATATTCTTTGATTCTATATTTCATATTAATCCCTGCCCCTCTATGCGATCTTTGTACTAACTTCATTCCAAAATCTTCATATTTAATATTACCTGTAAAAATCCATTCGTTAGCATCGGATTTCTCATCCAGATTCGAAAACCATATTTCAAATGAATTTTTATTATAGAAGGTTACGTAAAAATTTTGAATTATATTTTCCTGATCTTTAACAACTTTTCCAAGTAAATTAATAATTTTACCATTTGCTAAAAGTTTCCGCATATCATTTACAACATTAATAAAAGATACATTTTCATATTTAATTTCATTTGGATTAAATAAATTACATAAATCATCACCAAGCTCATCCTTAATTCTATCATCAAAAAAGATATCAGTAATAGGAGTTTCTAATATTTCTTTTGTTCCACTTTTCTGTTTTTTAATATTACGTCTAATACTACGCCTAGTACGTTTCTGTTTTTTAATACGTTTGCTACGTTTGCTATGTTTAATTTGTGCATCAAACTCAGCAGTTTGTTTCTTGATTAATTCATCAATCCTAGACGTTTGTCCGAGAGACATTTCACGATTCATATTTTTTAAAAGAAAAAATGAATTTTACATAGAACCTCGGTTCCGTTTTTAAATATACACAGGAATATGTAATTGATGTAATGTTTCTGATTCATGTGTTGTTAAATGTTCTTTCTTAACCAACCACCATAAATCATTATACGCCAAAAATACTCGGAAACTTCTTAAACAAAGTGGAAAGTCCTTTGTTTTAACACACGGTTTAATACCATGTTTTGTTTTATAATCTGTAACGAGCGCTACGTATTTATGATGATAATAAAATCTAACTTCTTTCTTCGAATTTACAGGATTTGTAGGATGACGATAATCTTTTAAAACTGGTACATGTTCTATCTTTAAACATCCAACATATTTTTTTTATTAACAAAAAATTTATAAGAAAAAATTATTCGGTCACTCCGTTTGATCACTCCGTTCGATCACTCCCCAAAAATATTTTCTATCGACTTTCAGTCGGGGCGAAGCTTAGTCAGAGAACAAATCTTCTATAACTCTATCATGAATTTTTTTATCAATATTAATTGTAATGAAGCCATAATCTTTTGACCAAGCATTGTTACACGATTGTTTAAATTCATCTTTATTTCTTACACATAAATCTCTTAACAAATCACTTAAGTTTCTTGCATTTATTTCAAATAGTATAAATATATTTGCATTCTTTCTAATAACACTTCCGTCTAATGAATACATACTTTGTGTTAAATAAAAAACACTACAATTATTATGTCTACCTCTTGTGAAATAATTTCTCTGAACTGACTGATTTCTATCATTAACACAATCATCAAAAATTACACAATGTTTCATTGTTTTATCTAGTTTACTAGGATCTTGCATATTACCACTATCATCTATTAATTGTATCTTTATATGCTTATTTTTATTGGATTCCACTAACTGATTATTTTTTGCTGCTTCTTCACACCACGAACTTATTTCTTCTTCATATTCAGAATTTTCATATTCTTTGAATAATGAAGCAATTGCTGTTTTTTAAAGATTATTTTCAAATCCATATTTTAAAAATTGATAGACGGGTTGTTCTGCTGTTGTTGTATAAATTATAAAATTGTTATAATCCAAAAAATTTGGAGTCGTTAAAATTTTAAATAATAGATACGTTTTTCCACCTCCTGATCTTCCACAAATAACTGACAAAACTTTATTAGATAAATTTGGATGATGATTAAATTTGAGTTTTTTTTTATTTAATGGGGGCACTTCACTCGTTTTTTAATAAAAATTTTTATTTTTATTTTAAAAGAAGAAGAAGAAAATTAAACTTCTCTAGCTTCGCGTGGGAGTTTATACCTCCCGAACCAAAAGATCTATCATAATCTCTTCACCTCCAAAATTTATTTCTTGACCTATTTCATCTGTGATTCTAATGTTAATGTTGTTAATAGTTTTTCTTGTAATAGGGAAATATATTAGTGTTTGTGGAATTACATTTAATCTATAACCAATGGGTACAGTAAAAGCTGGAAAACTGAATATTAAATTTGATAATTTACCATTTATATATCTTCCTTCAATAATGTCACAATGTACAACAATTGAATTTATTTCAGTTATTTTTGGAATCTTCTCACCTAAATGATAACCTTGACTATAGGTTTGTTTATTAAATCCTAATAGCTTTGACAATGATCTATCATAATTAAAATCAACTTGATGATTTTCGTCTAAAGTAAGAGAAAATTTATTAACTGCCGGTTCAACTGCAAAATGTAATTGTTTCTTATCTTTAAATGGTATACCTAAATGTCTCTTAATTTCATTTGATATTGATTCAACTTCGTAAGAACCAGGAAGAAAAGTTAGTACTTTCCACATTTAGCCTTTATCAGTAGAATATCTAAATTGATCACTCACATCTTTTATAACATTTTGAATAGTGTTAAATGTAGAGAAACTAGTCAATGCAATTTGATAATTTTTATTTTGCTCCAAATGTAGAATAGGTTCTAAATTACAAGTGTGTGATGAAGTAGTTGTTATAATTTTTAACGTCGTACTAAATTTTGATGAACCCAAAATCTCTGTTAGATTTTCTAAATGATTATTAATTTTGTCTAAATCTGCTGAACACATTTTTTAGTTAAAATTTTGAATAAATATTTTTTTATAAAAAAATTAAAAACAACAACATATTTCAGCTATGGGCGAAGCCCTAGAACATTCGGTTCGTTATACTTTTATAATCCTCTTCATTTAGAATCTTCTTTTCTAACAGTCTTTTCAATATAGCATGAATTTCATTGAAACTAGAATTATGTCCTTCTTTTATTGCAGATATTAAAATATTTAATCTATTTAGTAATTCTTGTGGATCATCTGGTAAAAATGCAGTTGTTTCAGTTTTCTGTTTTTCAGATAAACCTTTCCCTACTTTAACTCCCGTTGATAATAAATTTTCTAATTGTTTATAACGTCTAAGAGATTTTACTGCACCAACTCTGTCTAACATAGCTTTATATTTTATGAGATCTTCTACAGCATAATTATTTAAATCTGCTCCTCTTAAAAGATTAACAAAATTTCTATCTAAATTAAAAAGAGATTTATCTGGTGAAAAAATTAAACCCCGAAAAGGTTGTGGAAATATTTCTTTTTGTCCGAGATAAAATCTAGGTATTGTTTTTCCATCTATAAATGAAATAGAATGTTCAAATTGCATAGATTTTGGTAATTTCTTATTAATGTTTGATTCTAGTAATCCATAGTCATCTAATATAGTTTTGTGCTCTGGATCTGTTATATCAATTTGTTTATCATTATTTGTACTTTCTTTTTCAAGAGTTTTAAATGGTTTCATAGTTTTCTCAAAATCAGTTTTTACTTGCTCGGTTTGCTGCATTTTTTCAAACATATCAGATTGAATACCAGCTTTTATCATTCTATGTTGAAGATGATTTTCTTTCATAATATTTCTTTGTTTTATTAACTCTTCTAACTGTTTTATTATTTTAAAATTATCAGCTCTAATTTTATCCATTTTTAAAATATAATATTTGAATTTTGTGGTAACATTGGAATACAACAAAAACATTTTACTGAACAAATTATTTTTTTATTGCTTTGTTGTCTGACATCTTTTCGTTTAAAGTTTTCTCGTTTTAAGTTTTGTTTAATAAAGTTTTGTTTAATAAAGTTTTGCTTAAATTTTCGCTTAAAGTTTTTAGCTATTCTAAAAAAATTTTATCATTTTCTTCATTAGAAAATTTAAACTAAAAGATGTCACTTCAGAAATTTTAAACTATTTTACTAAAAGTTTTACCATCCTGTTTATTCTTATCATCAACTTTTTCGGTCTTTAAATGAAATGATATTTGATTTACTTCATTAGCTATTTGATCAAATTTTTCAATCTCATCTAACGTAATAACATTAACATCACATACTCTTTGAAAGTAGTAATGTAGTTTATCATAGACTTCTTTAATATGTAAATGCTTAGTTTTAATGATTTTCGTTTCTTAGTTATTAAAGATTTATCTAACATTGTAACAAGTGAAGTTGCAAAAACACCCGTACCCGTTAAAACTGTGGCAACTACTGGAATTACTAAAACACCTGAAGATATAACAATTGTTAAAGCAGCTAAACTTATTGTTAAGAATATGCCAATTCCTTGTGTTACATTCTTAACTTTACTCCATCTCTTTCTTAATTTTTTATAATGCTCTAATCTTAATAATAATTGAGATTCCTTATCTTTCATATACCTAACTCTATCTTTGTGATTTTCTTTGTTCATCTTTTCGATGTTTATCTTTTCAATGTTCATTAAAGTAGAACTACGTTCATATGATAACGAAGGATATATTCTTGCTTTTTCTTCCACTTTTATTCCTTCCATTTCTGAGGCTTCCATTTTTAAAGAAATATTTTGAATACAATCTTCTGGTATATTAGGACAACGTGATATTTTTTGGGCTACCTAGATTTTCATCTGCCTACATTTTCGGCCTTCGGCTACATTTTCGATCTTCGGCTACATTTTTGATCTTCGGCTACGTGATATTTTTCGACCACGTGATATTTTTTAGATTACGTGATATTTTAAGGCCGCCTAAATTTTCGTCCACGTGATATTTTGAGACCGCCTAAATTTTCGATTACGTGATATTTTGAGACCGCCTAAATTTTTGAAATTTTGATTTTTTTGAAAATTTGTCACTACCTAAATTTTCGCCCTTCAGCCTTCGGCCTTCGGCCACGTGAAATTTGAAGTCTACCTAAATTTTTGAAATTTTGATTTTTTGAAAATTTTGAAAAAACCCGCAAAAGTGTGACATCCGGCGCAAGCGAAGCGAAGCGAAGCGTCGCGCCGGATGTCACACTATATACTACTTTCTCTATGTTGTAAGAAAATTCAATGTCTCAGTTGTCAGAAAAGTTTTGTATCGCATCGAAATTAGATTTTTCAAGAACACACTCCTCCACCCTCATTCAGCAGTTGTGTTCACGATAGATCTAACATTTGTGAGGAATATCGACGTGAGGAATTTGCGGCATCATTGAAATTTGTGAACAATTCTACCCTGTCACACAATGACGCCTTCATCATTATCACGCCTAATCTCTGGCTCTTCCGTAAGACGTTTGTTAGATTCCAGTCAGATCAGGAAAAATAAAAGCACCACTTTCCTCTAATTTTTCTTCAGACAAGGTCGACGAGATTCTTCGCACGGTGTCACGGGGAGTGCGGTTTCATTTTTGAAATTTAATAAAGAAAATTCTCTTCACTTTTCTATGTAATTTGACCTCTAGATTACTAATATGATGGTTAAATAATCTTTTCGAGGACTCTTCGAGAAAAAGTCAAATATGGCGGACCTTGAAACCGAAACTGCACTGTGCGTACTTCTATAGAAACTTCCTAAAAGTATTTTCACATTCCTATGTAATTTGACCACCAGATAACGAATATGATGGTTAAAAATTCATCCATCGACGGCTTTTTGAGAGAAAGTCAAAACTTCAAACTGAAACTTAATTTAATCCTGATTTTTCATAGCATCCTGTTTCCTGCGAAAAATGTTTTTCATTTATTCATGACCATACTATTTCCATATTTATGATTAGAAAATTAAAATATTATGAATACGGATACACAGAACACCGTGTGTTCTCATTGTATGTGGCATGCTTGCAATGCATCGCTTATCAATCAAAACGATCACTATGATTTTGTTTATTAATGCAAAGTAAATATCTTAAAGATTGTGAAAACGCATCATGATTTATCGGACACGCCACGAATGCAAATAACAATGTTGCTGATAGATCTTGAACAATACAATAGAACAGTGGCGGCTCTATGGATTTCTGTTAGGTCATGCTCATCAATTTTTACTGGCTGACGAAATAGGGATGGTCAAACACAGTTTCAAAAGTTTTACAACTTCGGGCAAGCTCTTTTGTAAATCCTCAGAGAAAATGAATTTTAATAAGTCTTTCAATGGTTTCTTGAAGTCATCATCGTGATAAATAAATTTTAATTCATTTTGGAGACGACTTATATCAAAAAAATCTTCATATGCAGATTTTAGAGATCGGAGTAGATGGTAAGGGAAATCGCATTGATAAGAAGAAAAGAAATTCATGTCTAGGAGGCTCAGAAATTCAAAATCTTTGTGATCACGAAAGCGTGCTTCCATACCTTCAGAAATTGTGTCAATAATTTTGAACATAAGGGGACACAATTCTGATGCAATTCGTTCTTCCGTAGTAGACACGAGTTTTAGTAGACACGAGTTTTATTTAAAAATGTGGCGTTACATCAAATAATGATTTCAAGACCACAGTACACAAATGAATTTATACATGTAGAAGTTAAAAAAGAAAGAAGAAAGTCAGTCAGGATAAGTAAAAGTCTCGTGCACTTGCTTTGAAAGAGGCCAAGGTATCGCAGTCTCGTACACTGTCAGGCAGCGCATTCCAAGCGCGAGGACCAGCCGATGAGAAGGGCCTCCTCATCGAAGACTTCAGCCTCCGCTTCGGGTACGCTAGGGTCGAGGAGCTCGCGGATCGAAGGTGACGGCGGCTCGGGAGATCAGCAGTCTGCGTGAGTAGTCTCGAGAGATACGAGGGAGCACGGCCATGGAGACATTTGTAGGCTATCGTCGCTAGGCGCAGCTCAATCCGTTCTTGAGCTGGCAACCATTGAAAATCCTGCAGCACCGGGGAAATGTGAGCGGATCGCGGTAGATTGCGCACAAGTCGTGCTGAGGCATTGATGACGGACTGGAGGTGGGAGATGTCACAATTTGGTAATCCAGAGAGCAGTCCAATACAGTAGTCCAGTCTAGAGAAGACCAGGCTATGTATCAGAGCTTATCCGCTTATCCATCATCCGTCTTATGATGGGGGAGCATCTCAAAAACCTTTGCTTTCAAATCATGATACTTATCATCAGAGTCGTAAACAACTGAGACTCGAGACATCTCATGATCTCACTACACCGATAAAATCAGCAGATTGCCGTCCAATCAGCTACCGTTAGTTGGTTGAAACGAGCTATACGTATCATTTGTGCTTCCCGTCCACGGCATGAGATGGAGTATGAAAATCGTCATCCGCAGATTTTGCTATTGTTCCCCCGTCAGATGATCCGGCCAATAACAAATGAGGTATGCTCGAATTGACTTGCGTTCCCCTGAATTTTTTAGAACAAGTTAGCTACTTGATAAATCTTAATTGAGTATGACCTTAATGTCACAGCAACATGATCTGACATAGTAATCAAATGTTGTCAAAGCTTGAAAATGATGTTGGAAGTTTTTTTGTTGATTCAAAACTTTCCCTTTCTTGTGGTTGACATCGTTGATTTGTGTGGAGGAAAATTAGACAAAATACTTCGTCATGCTGAGCATGAAGGGCATGATCGCTAAAGCCGCCACTGCAATAGAATGAAAATAAAACTTTTCATTTGTTCTTTCATATATTATTCAAACAAAGGAATTATCACACAGCCAGGCATCACAGGGCTACTGTGTATGTGATTTAGGGCTATGCATTGTCGATGTGATTCAATAATAATAGTAGCGTTATTATAAGGTTGTGAATTCGAATATTGCATGCTTCGATGAATTTTCGCTGTCTATTTTTACTCAGTACATCGAAATGTGAAGTTTCGATCGAACATATTTGCAGGAATGCAAAATATTCATCAGCATTTTGACTTTTAAGTGAAAAAGCATCCTGTCAACAAGCAATTCGTGATCACAATATTCTAATTTTCTAATCATAAATAGATTTTGTGCAAGGAACAGGAAGCTGTCAAAATTGAATTTCGGTTTCAAGTTCCGCCATTTTAATATTTGACTTTTTCTCGAAAAGGCCTCGATGGATATTTTTTCAGCATCATATCCGTAATCTAGAGGTCAAAATACATAGGAATGTGAGGAAAAATATGTTGTCACAATTCAAAATGAAACCGCACTCTCCGTTACACCGTGCGATCTTGAAGAACAACTTTGCAGCTCTCGATCTTCTTGAACCAACCTATCGCAGCTCGCAGTGATGGCCATAATAGGTGGACCGCTTAAATTTTGTCTCAGTTATTGAACTTTTGTCAATTACAGGACGTTATTTCTAGAATCAGCAACTTCAGCTGACTGATGAACTACATGGTCAAGAGTTTCATCTGGTTTAAAGGTCATATCTTGACGTCTTTCTATGCTGGCATTTTCTTCTGTTGCATCAATTTTATCTGTTATAATAGTCATTTGGTTTTTCGATCGTGTATGATCTAATTTTGTTTGCTCTTTTGCTCTGATTCTCGTAGCATGACTATCGGCCCATATTCGGGCATGTTGAACAACAGATTCTATTGTTTGATCTAAATTGATTGATGAAGATAAATTCCATGTATGCTCTCTGTCTGAAATCATTCTGTATATATTACGATAATTCAATAATTTTCGATTGTTGATATTTTTGCCTACTGGAGCGCGATATCACACAACTTCTCACTCAGCCTGGCACGTTGAAGATAATTATCAGTTGCCACTTCTGAGAGGGCAAGGATAAATTTTCATAGAAATATTCGTATAATCACTGGTTGTTGGACATTTTTGCCATAGATTTAGAGGATAGGCTATTCTATGCATAGAAGTCCATGTTGCATGAATCCAGTGGGCAAGAAAATCGTAGAAATCTTCGTCCTCTTCGCGGCCTCGGATTTCTACATTATGTTTCCCTTCTCGCTTCATAGAATTCTTATTTTCCTGCAATGAAAGACGTTTGGCTGATCAGCCAATACACTAACGTCTATGGAAAAGCCATAGATGAATTTTCAAATGTCTTTGCTATACAGCTTGCTTCTGTAACTGAACATTCTGCAAGTTTGCTGCAATCGACATTTAGAGGTAAGTAATATCAGATTATTTATATTAACCTGTAAAAATGTAGTGATCTCTGATATGTGAGTAGAAATGTCCTTTCGACTAATGTGTTGTCGTGAGACAGCCATTTTAACATCATTCTCAAGACTGCTCCGCAGAGATTGTACCTCAAGTTGTGACAATTTTGAAGTGTTTAGTTTCTCGTAATGAACTAAATGGTGCATATCATCACTGTTTAGCAAAATGGTCCGTATTGAAGACAAATATTATGAACCGCTTCAATGTCACAACATTTGCTACGTACCCATACTGCGAAACTCATTCTTCACCTTCTACCAACTTATCAGATGGGCAAGTTATGTTTTAACTCCTGGGATGATTCGTCAATTTATATAAAATGCCTTGCAATATGTTTACAACTAAAATTAACAATTAAAATAACAACTTTCTATTTTTTCTAAATATTTTTCTAATTCTGACAATCATTTGATGATTGTGTATTCCATTCTTAATAGAAGTAGTCCTAGATGACTTTGTCTGTCATTTCCATTTTCAAATGAGGTATTTTGTCCCCTGTGAAATATGCTCACAATACTACTTACAAGTTCATCGAACCCGTTTTCTATTTTATACCTCAAATACGTATCCATCTAGAATGCGGACTGCATTTGTTATTTTGGACTTTATTTTTGCCTTTCAAATACGGATCTTGTCCAGATTTTATACAAAAGTGCGTTATTCTAGCAATATTCTGAAAGAATGCACACTATATACACATTACACTACATAATTAGTTATTTTCCGGTCACATCTGGATAAATCATTCGCAAAGAATATGAAATTCAGAAAATTTGTCCACTCTGGTTATGGAAAAATTGCAGTCTCTACATGAGACTACATGTAATGAAGAAGACTAGATTAAAAGTACGAAGACAATACTGCAGTTTTCTCCATAACCAGAGTGGTTATGCACATCGTATTACTTATCATCTTGTGGTCAAATAAAAACAAAAATGTGACCGATATTTTTCACCAATAGAACAGAGATCATGGTATTCTAATTAAACAATTTCGATGTATTGAAAAATTAACGTACAAAATAAAGAAACAGAAACCAAACATTGGATATTTTCAAAAATGTAAATTCTTACATGTATTGCCAAAATTCCTTGCCGTTAAGTTCCCGTCTAGTGTAACAACGGAGAGACGTAGAGATCAATATAAAAGTCAAATAATTGATGATCATACAAAATACATCTCAAAGCAACGCAAGCGGAACATTACTAAACTTGAGCTTGAGGAAAATTGCTTTTGCGCTAAACTGTCTCTGATAAAGTACACCGTCTTAAAAGTATGTATGTATAAAATTGTTGACAGGTCCTTAAAACAAGTTGTAGAAGCACACAATAAAAAAGTTTCAAACTCTGGGGAGAAAAAAGATAGGAAGCTCCTGAAGCGATAATGAATTTAAGCACATACGAATTAACGGTACCGTATGTGAAAAAGAGGCTTTACGTTATGGTATGAAACACCATATCCTACCTAGAAAGATAGATACGATAAGAAATTGAAAAATCACTTAGTACATGTGAAAACTTGTCGAAAGACATAAACCAAGAATATGTAGTGATAACTAAAGAATTTGAATAGGATGCAGCAGCATCATGTAAAAGTTATGAAAATAAAAAGATAAAAATAAAATAATTAAAATCAGTAAGTATGATAAAGGCAACGGTGTGGTGATACTGGATAGTGAACAGTGTGCTATAAAAATAGATGCTCTTGTCAATGATACATCTAAATTCTAAAAAATATTTCATTCAAGAAATTGAGGCCGAGAAAGACAAATTTGACTGAATCAATTTTTTGTATAATTTGACGTCAAGATACTATTCACAAACGCATCTGTAAAAGAAGTAATTGATTTAGCTACCGATCTTGTTTATAGTCAAAATAACAATAGCAAGCCCCAATATGATAAAACCGTTTTCAAAAAGTCATTAGGTTTTGCAGTCAATAGGTGTCTATCTCTTAATAGTGATGCATATCGCCAAATCGATGGTGTTCGTATGGGCTCACCATTGGGTCCTACGTTAGCAACTTTATTTCTTTCTAACCTTGAACAAAGTTAGATGAGTGAAGCATTTGCACCTAAGTTTTATAGACGGTATGTCGATGACATATTAGTTGTTTTTGATGATATTGAGAATTCTTTTTGATAATATTGAGAATTCTTTTTGAATTCACAACACCTTAATTTAAGTGCGTCAATTTACAGTAGAGAAAAGTAAAACTATAACTAATTTCATTTTTGGATATTGAAATTGACAAAAGTAATGGCCTATCCAGATGGATTTTAAGGAAACGTGCATATACAGATCTACTAATGAATTATAATGCTACCTTCTCTATCCAATGGAGACGTATCGTTTTGATATGAATGTTACATAGAACGTATAATCTATGCTCAAGCTGGAAACTGCTTGACATAGAGATTCAAGATATTAGAAAAATTCTATTAAGCAACGCATATCCGATTGACTTCATCAACTTGTTAATAAAGCAGTTCCTGGAAATAATATATAGTACGGATAACAAAGCAACGAAGAAAGATAAATGGGAGGATACCAAGTTTTTGATTCTTCCGTTTGTAGATAAAACATCCGCACAATTCCGACGCAAACTTGTTAAAGTATTTAGGAAATTGGACCATGATGTTAAAATAATATTCAACACTTGTAAAACAGGACAGTACTTTAGTCTGAAAGATAAAAAAATAAGCTGATGCGATCATGCGTTGTGTGATTTTGAATGTCGGGTTGATCCTGATAACCAATATTTGAGACAAACAAAACGCAGATTACATCAAAGAATAAAAGAACACATAAAAGGTAACTCAGCTGTAAGTTGTCATCTGAATATAACTGCAACATCTGTGAGAAAATACCCAGTACTCGTTGCGAATGCGTTTCACTGATCGCACTTGATTTCGGTTCTCCGCAAATTTATGTAAGCTTAGGATGACATAAAGCAACCAAAGCAGTTGATATAATCTATTTCTGTGCAGGCCCTCTGTTGCAGCAGAGATGGAAAACGGCCCGAGATTGGTCCGATCCGGCAGCCGACAACCTGCCGAGATTTTCGGGCCGGTCCGATTCGGCGGTCGGCAACCTGCCGAGATTTTCAGGCCGGTCCGATCCGACAGCCGGCAACCTGCCGAGATTTTCGGGCCGGTCCGATCCGACAGCTGGCAACCTGCCGAGATTTTCGGGCCGATCAGGCGGCAACCTCCAAACAGGAGACCGAATGCAGGAATGCCACAATCCCATACCATTGTAAGACTATTGCATCGGTACTGGCGTACTGGTGAATTCCGGTCATTACTGCTATTCTATTGAATTACAAATCAAATATTCAACGTTGAAAGCATTTTCATTTTAAAAGTAATATATTCCATAATACGATGTTTTGTATCTAGAAAATAAAACATCTTTCATTTAACACTAGAAGCGCGGATGCGTCAATTGACGTAATTTTTTTTAAAAAATTGAATTAGTATGCTTTTCATTTTTTTTTCGAACTGATCTTCATTTACATTTATTCATTTATCTAGGAGTTTATTATCCTCGAAAGTTAAAGAATTTCATTAATCAATTAAGGAACTATTCATGAAATGTCTTTAACCGCGAATACGTCAATTGACCTAAAATGTACAATTCCTCGCAAAGATGACGTTATTCAACATAACTTATTCTAAAATCGGAATTTCAAGTAAAAGCAAATATGTAATCCATCAATTAAGTATGCATTAATGCATTTTCACGTACATGTATGATGAAGAAGAATGAGGTTATTCATGTCGCACACATTTGGTGCAAACATTTGCTGTGCACTGGCCACAGACTGGGAGAACACACACAGAGCATCTCGTGACGGTTCTGTTCTTTGTACAATGGGAGCGAACAAGGCAATTGACACGACTCTCCAAAGGAGGTGGCCTGGGCACATGTGGACCGACGATGGGCCTCGGTTGGCGACCTGAACGCATTGGACCACCTGATTGAAGTTGGTCATCATCTCTTCGAAGTTGGGAAGATAATCGTAAAAGGAAATTGCGTCGTGCAACTTGGCGATTAGTGGATTTTTTGAATATAATCCATACGTTGATGGCAGCCAAATCCAGAATATTGTAGAAGACGGCTAGAGGCCATCTTCTGCAACCTGCTTTGGTTGACATCTCTGCATATGCTGTCAAGTATGTCAACGCCATATTTGTTGTCGTTGTGGTATAGGATACTCTTGGGCTTCTTTTTACCGTCCACCTGGGCCCTGTTGCCTTTGTGCTGCGTAGATAACAGACAGACTTTTTCGGCGTTGCTTGGTATCTGACAAGATTGAGTTGATCAGATTGAAAGAACTCCGATGTGTGAAGAGGAAGTCGGGTCGACGGAGAAGGTAGTTCTCGACGATTTGCACGAATGGTTCCTGTGATCGTAGCATTGTGTCTGAGGAGACGTTCGGCAAGATCTTTATTTGTGAAAAAATTGTCCGTAGTTACGTTGTGGCCCTTTCCAAACAGTGGCTCCATCAGTTTCATCACAACATGGGTTCCAAGCCCATACACGCGCTGCTCATCACGGCCGAGATATGGAGATACATCGAAGCAGTATTTCGTGTCTACATCAGCAAGGACCCAGACTTTTATTCCGAATTTGTCTGGCTTTTGGGGCATGTATTGGGTAGATCGGTATCTGGCCTTTGTCGGAAATAGCTGCTCATCAATAGTCACAGAGACCCCAGGACGGTAAGCCTGCTGCGAGTTCACTATGAACCGGTCGAGAACAAAGGACATCAGAGCAAACTTGTCCTGCTGCATATTCGCGCGTCGTTCAGTCCTGACCGTTCAGTCAAATCGGATAAATTTTTTGATTTGCTCATGCGATCACGACTCAAGGTTCTATTGAAGTCAGGACAGCCCATTGACACTGACCATAATGCTTCTAAGGGGAAGTTGCGCTGATTCATAACAGCTAGTAAATACAAGATCCCGATAAACTTCTCCAGCTCTTCTTCAGTAAGGTTAAGGTTTGGTTCAATTGTTTGAGCGTAGCCGTTAGTGCACTTGACGATGTGGCGAATGAGACCTTCGTCAATGAGGAGGCGATATGCATCTGCTTCTGTTTCGACGTTATTTGAATATCCCGTTAATCCTACACGGCCTTTGAAGAAGTTTTGCCTCTCAGCTCTGCCTCTTCGAACTCCATCGATGATTGTCCATTGCGTTCCATCTTTGCCTACACACATTCTTGCTTCTGTTCCTTCATCTTCTTCTTCTTCTTCCTCATCGCTCACGTCAATAAGTGCTAGTTCTTCATCGACTTGACCATCCACGGAATCGTTATCTGTTTCATCACCGCTATCATCATAATCCAACGCCAGAATACCATTCAAAACTTCGGTGGATGTAATCCGCCTTGCCATGACTGAACACAAATCGAGACATATCAGACGCGCCACGTTATATTGCAAATTGAATGCTGGTGTCATAGAATCGATACACGCACACGCGCTCGACACACGCACGCACACGCATCAGAAGAAAGACATACACGCGCCACAATTATTGGTTTTGTTTGCATTCAATGACGCAAGCACATTGCTGTGACTGCTCTATGATGACGCGCACACAAGTGTGACAAATGGATCCTGCCTCCTCAATTAACAGCCCTCAATCGTTCGGTAGCGCGCAATAGGTAGACAGCGACGGGAAAGCATCAATAATATTTTTATTATGCAGATGTTTAATAGTATATTTTAGTATATCATCAGTAATGGAAAGTATATATATTTACGTCAATTGATGTATTCGCGCTTATAAGTATACAGAAATCCCCGCGCTTCTAGTGTTAAGTCATGTAGACTGTAAATCTCTCAATACCAATCGCATACGAAGGTTGCAAACCAAAATTTCTGTATTCTCTTGGTATATATTTGTATGTTTTACGCATGCTATTTCAAATGTGGTAAGCTTTACATACTAAAGCCATACCAGCACAATGTTAAAAGAAAGCATAAATCATGTCCAAAGTATGTTGATTTAAGGCCTTTAGTCAATAAAGATCACACTAATGTTACTACTGTTTTGTAAGTAGTGAGATAATGACATTCAAGAGTCATACTTTCAATACTGAATTCGATTTTAATACAAGCATGTCTAAGGCATTTCATGAATAATCAATAAGTATTCAACCATCAACAATTATGCATTATGTAATTTTGAAATTGAGCATATTATCAATCCGAAATATAAACACATTATAATTCATGAACGCAGAAATAGTTACGTTTGAGATATATAAGTCAACATGACTTCGCGATAGATACCGTTTGAATGAATTGATGTTTTTCAACTTGGATCATCAAGTAGAGTTAACTGAACGTCCTGCTAATATACAATCAGCAGCGACGGCAATCTCGTGGAGCGTAAAATTCACAATAAATCTTATTTAGTTAAATATCACTCCATCAAACCAAAAATATTCATGGCTGGTATTACCGCAAAGTTATTTGACAGTAGCATGTAATACATATACTTTTTTGCCATGTGACTTAAAGCTGCACATACTATGTTGTTATCCTGTCCCATGGACTTGATGCATCCTTGTTTTCTTTCAATTGCTTCATATGTTCTTTTCCTCTGATTTTCGCATTTCTTGCTGTTTCTCCGATATAGGCCACTTTGTATCCTTCACATTCAATTTCGTAGGTTATTCCTAACATGCCATTGATTTTTGTATTGTGTCCATACTACTATTTATGGTTACTTAATGCAACTTATGTAACGTTGACAAAAATCTTATGAGCAAAAAGCATGAATATTGACTAGTAAGTATTCAAAAGATTTTCCATTTATTTCAACTTCAGTAGAGCAATCAATTCAAAAATTATATGCATCTCTTGTTTGTTACACAGTCAACAGAAATCTATTATAAACTACATGTATTATGAACATTGCAAATTTACATAACTGATAGCGTATTTTGTACAATTTGAGGAAAGCGCAGACTTTCAATTCAACAGTTTGCATGTAGTAGTTTTGTCCGGATGCCATGTAAATAATGCAATCACATGCCTTACTGGAACTTAATAACAGCGGATGTTTCTAAGTCAAGGACTCTACGAAAAGTGCAATTTCTCAAATAAGACGGGAACGGAATTACATCGGTATGGCAAGTCCAATTTTCCACACCGGACCGGCGACCGGTTACATCTCTGCTCTCTGCTTCTGATAATACAGATAAAAGTCTGGGTATCTCGCAGAAGACTTTGCCGATTTAGTTAACGCCGCTGAGGGAGAATTCCCGAAGAGTTCGGTATTGAGATGAAAATTGTGAAGTGCATTATGAATCTACTTTTTTCTGAAAATATGAATATTCTTTTCAGAATGTCATCCACATTCATCTTTCTACTCACCTCAGTTGCTGCTTTGACATTGTCGTCTGAAGCTAGTTTGTTGTCTAAAGACAAGGAGATCGAAGATCTAAAACGGGAAATAAAAACAATGAAACATTTTTATAATCAATTGTCAAGAAAACTCATGGCGATGAAGTCTGATGTTCTCGGTAAGTCAATGTGATGTGCGGTCCTATCAGTTGTCGCAGATACTGCGAATCTAGTTGATAAGAACTGACCAGTCGTCACTAATAAAGCAAATATTGAAGCATCCAAGTTGTTCAATATTTCATGCGGCATGTCATTCATGAAATAATTCATATTCCCAATCTGGCATAGTCTTGTTGCGTGATTAGATATCTTGCGAAAATAAACGTAGTCGCCAAGAAACTTTTATTAGTGAGAAACATAATGCGAGCGCTTTCAAGGCCTCTAATCATGCATACAAAGAAGAGATGATGAATTAGAATGACAGAATGATTGTGTGTACAAAATGAGACGTATTCACTGGACAAAATGAAGATATCGGCAAGACATCAAGATAATAATGGACGGAACTACCAATGTAACAATATACTATAAATAAAGTCTTTTTGGAAACACAAAGGAGGGGCACGCTTCAAAAGAAACAATGCTTCAAGAATTCGCAGAGACGAAGATATGTTGGATGACCGCAAAATAGAAAAATGGTCACGAAAGAGAGAATAAGAGAGAGAATAAAGTTCATATTTTCCAAATGAGAATCAAAAGTAGCACAAAACAATTGCATCACACAAGTTCAAATAAGTTTTGCAAATTATCGTTGACAAAATAGTAAAACAATTTCTTCGTCTTTCCGTTTCAGAAAATTTTTCAGGAATGCGGTCTTTGCCAGCACTAGCATGATTATTAGTAATTTCATACGGCGGATGATCAGGATTGTAACACTTTCTATAAAAATCATTGTATAACCGACAAGGCCTTTGTTGAAAAGATATCAAATCATTGCTACACAAATTGGTGAACAAATTATTTTCTTAACACGCTTGAATATTCGTTCAATTATCTTACGACATTCATACCTCAAAATTCCATTCAGTGGAGAACAATAAAACAAGACACACTCGATATTGGCTCGGTGAACAGTCCATAAATCATCATGATTGAGAAAAGGTTTCAAAACCTTTAGGAAGTATTACCTTCTCGAACAATCTAGTTGAAACTCCTCAAAATGTGCGTTCCACTTTAAGTTCGAACTCCAAGTGACACCTAACATTTTCAACTCAGTTACAATACTTATTGGGATTTCAAAATTGACATCGGAAAAGCGCTTCGGAAAATACATAGCTTTGGTCTTATTAACACTAATTTGAAAATTATTGCGTACAGCCCAGTCCCTAAGATGACAAATTTCAGAGGGGGAAGAAACTGACATTTTTGATATTGGCAAAATCTTATCAATGTCATCAGCACATTGAAATATCTGCGTTGAACATGCCTGTGGCGTAATATGGTAACAATAGAAAAGAATTACCTTTAAAGTCATCACAATAAACCACATGTTTACAGACTGAGGATGTACACGATGCACGGGTTTTGCTACGAATCCTTTGCATATGCAGATGCAGGCAGACGCTCCTTGATACGCTTCCCCAAGTTCCTCGCTGTTCGGCCTACGTAACTGGCTGCACAGTCACAGCTACTTTTACCTCATCACCTCGGACGTTGTATTCACGATTAGAGGCGTCGAAAGCGTTCGCGCTGTGTTTCTCACTGATAGAAGTTTCTCGGCGACTACGTTTATTTTCGAAATGATTCGATATCTTGCAATGCAGAAATTATACAACTCATTTATTCTTTCAATATTTCACTTTTCCATAATTAACCCTCGTTCCGTAGGGGTGGGGCATTATGCCATGTGTGGAAAATTAGCCCTGGTAATTGAAATACTTTGTATTCGCTGATGATGTTCGTATTTTTGAATTGCTGTCAAAATACATTTGATTTTGGCTTGCTACATTTACAAAATTATATATACTGTTTTCATTTAAATTGAATCTGATGTGAAATATGTCGATCACATGATTTCATGCTACTCATAAAGGTGTTATCAGTAATTGATGTAACTATTTACTCATTAAACATTTCTAGTTTGCAATCGCACGATCACTCAAAGATTAGAAATCACATAAATATCTACGAAGCCGTAGAATTTCTATGCGCACCAGTCTTTATAAGCTTCAAAATGCACAAAGGAGACTTTCTTCTACTAAATGCGTTTATTTCTGTTTTGATTCAATTCTATAAAATCTTGGCTTGTCTGTTCTTCTGAATGATTCCATCTTCACAGCTTTCTCTGCTATAAACAACAACAAGATGCAGAGGTAGAGAATAAAAGATTGGAGAAAATATTTCTGTTGCGCAAGACAAGCAATTAAGACCGCGAAGGCATAGAACGCTCATAGTAAGTATGTAGCAGGTAGAGTTTCGACTCAAACAAGTGTCTGTATACAGTAAAAATTTTAATATCAAAAGATTTCGTGGAGATTACGTTCCTGCGGTCCAAAAGTTATTTGAGAAGTTTTCAATTAATTTCTTTAAAATCTTTTAATAATTAAATGAATTATTTTAAATGTTTGGAAATTTATATACTACCGACATGACGCCCCTTTATAAGTAGGAATGAATAAGCTGATGATCAAGGAAATTTCATGAGCTGCATTAGAAATCATAATACAAGTCCCTGCAAGTCTTCAAGGAAAAGTTGAGAGCTTCTTGGTAGAGATGTCATGTTTTTAATTCTAATTCTAATGTTTTTCATAATTGCCGTCATTTCTTTAATCTGAGTACTAATAATTAATTATGACCAGTTTCTATGATTACGATGCTTTTGTTCTTTCAGTGGCAGGCAGTTTGTGATATGTTCACGCTTAAGAAAATAATCTTGTAATAAATCTGAGCTTTTAGTAATGGTAACCCAACGAATTTCTAAGTTAGCAAACTATCTTACCTCTCCCAGTTGTCATGACATCCAGGATTAGTGGAATACAAATTCGGGCATATTTCTGCAAAGAGTAAAAATCTGCATATATCACAGGTGGGGTTGGTCTCTGCTCATGTTTTGAATGAAATCGAAGCTGTATACACATTGGGGATTTGATAAATGCTGAGTCACTACTCTACATAATATGCCTCTATGATAGAACGTATATCAGTTCCTTTTGAATGCATAAATATGGACGACAGTGGCGTCTTCTCCGTACCTGCGAGGCCTTCGGCGCATCCTCAAAAATAATTTTCCAACAATTATAAAAATGAAAAGTATCATCATTCATTTAAATTCGATAGCTTTTCGTGATGGCTGTGCACAGCGTCCCGTCTCAAAATCAGACGCTCAACCTCAAGAATGAACAGTTTTGCAGCACGTGCTCGAATCGCAGCTGTTTTCTTCGAACAATTAGACACACAAGCTGTTCGTGTGTTCAGACGGAGCATTGATGTTCAGACAGCGAAAGAGAGTTGTGTGCGTGTGAGGCAGCAAGCGCACGCGCCCGCGCCCGCGCCAATATTGCTTTGCCTTCTCCAATTTTTGCAATGAAATTCTACGCAATTCTTGATCGAAGCGCGGTGCCTAAATATAGTAAGGGAAGCGCAACCCAATTGTTCATAGCTTTGCTTAATGTGAGAGAGGCCACTACGTCAACAGTAGCAGATGGCTGACGTTAAGACAAGACTGCGATCAGATGATAAGCGTTCTCCAATGAATGCAGAGTGATGCATCTGACTCGAACACCCAAATTCGGTAGAATTCCATAATTTGATTTTACGTTATTGGTATGACGATATGTTTAATACTGCAGATAAGATCATAACCACGCCCTTCGTCCCAAGGGAATGAAAAGATGACAGTCGTCAAGCAAGGTAGGCCAACACCTGATATAGAATTGAAGGTACTCATAGAGAAAGAAATAAGAAATACACAAGACATTTTAATGCATCAAAATTTCAAACATGTGAGTGGCTGACCGGCCGTGAGAAACACAAGAAACTGTTGACCTTGCCTCCTTTTTTCTCGAGATAATGTGATCTCAGCTCCTTGAGTAAGGCGGTTAAGCGACATGAGCAATCACTTCTCATGTGCACTTTCACTTGACCTTAAAAAATGTTCAGAAAATTGTTATTAAAAATTCAGCTTTTATGAAAATTAATGTTATGACATAAAAGTGCTTTGTATAGAAATAGTATTCCAATGCCGAGTGAAGGCCTATGGTCAGGGAGCACGTGACGCCACTGATGGACGATAATGTAATAATGTATATTATTATATTATATTATTGGTAAGGCAAGCGGAGAGTTCAAAATCTCAATAATTTAATGTGTGAATTACATTTTATTTACAAAAGAGTCACATGAGATGATGTGCCTGGCAATGTTGCTGGATGGTGGCGCTGTTCACTAGCGAAGTCTATCATTTGTTTGATTCACAGTGGATGGACATTTAATAGAAACAGAGATTTTAGATGATGGCGTTGGTAGTAGTATCACAAATCACAGAAATTCAAACTAATTTCTGACTGTGTATTAAAAATCCTCATCAGTCATCAGAAAGTGCTCAAATCGATTCCCAAGCATCAACTCGATAATCAAGTATCTTCCTTCGCTCGAGATAATTTGCAGTTGAGCTACAGTTATTCATTTGATAGAAGTGGCCATTGCCAGCACCCATGCGGCTTCCCATGTGGCCATCATTGGGCCAAACGATGCCTAGTCTGACTAGGAAAGCACTTTTAATATACAGCATTCTATCTGTCAGTGCATTTACTTTCCGTCCAACTACGTTTTGCTTTTCAGGAGAATGGGCCGCATGGTCCAAGTGGTCAAGTTGTAGCACAACGTGCGGCAAAGGGAAGAAGTTCAAATCGAGGACTTGTACTGGACCGGGTAAACTTTGTCCTGGAGAAGCGAGACAAGCTGAAACATGCTTTGGATCTCCTTGTGGTAAGAACCATCGGCAGAGCTGGAACCTGGGCTTATCCGTATTGGGGGCTTTGCTGTGGTCCCCTTAACCGATAGGCGGGGTTTTACATGTAGGCTAGCCATAACAATAAAGCTGCTACGCAATGACAATCTTCATGAAATTACGTCGAAGTTGAAACCCATAAGAACCCAGTGTCGCAATATTTGAACACACCGCCTTTCTGTCACAGTGAAAGTTATCGGTTCTACATGTATGTATGATATTATGTAGGTTTTCGCTTCAAACAGATCCGAGAAAATGATCCATCAATTCATGAAGGAATTGTGACAAGAATCGTCCTTGCATATGCTTCTACAGAATTTCAAAAACTTTCATTTTGTCAGCTATTTAGAAAACATGTGTTTACTGAAAATACGACTAAAGCGGGTGGCCTAAATTCGACTCGGTGATTCACTGGACATTTTGCCTGAACCCTCAGAGACCTGAGGGGTTCCAGTGGACCTCGGAGGCATATTTTTCTATTTTACCTTTTGTGTTGAAGATATATGAACCGCTGATACGCATGTAAAATCATCATTTTTGACGATGAATCAGTGTTATTTCATTTCAACTGAATCAGTAGAAGGATGCTTGATAGGCCAAGAAGATCCACTGGACCTCCCCTCAGGTCTCAGAGGATGTAGAAATTCCCATGGTGCGTAATGAGTAAAATTCATTTGCTCAATGTTTGCATCATGTTCGTGCATGTGCATTACGTTAGAAGATCGCGATACTTGAATATTTTGTTTTCGCACATGATCGTACATGACTGAGTGTGGAAAAACGCATGTCTTTGAGGGTTAGATCAAGACAATTAAGAGGAGAGGAGAATATAAAAGTGAATAGCCTTGAAATGATTTGAAACAATGAAATCTAAATCACATGAGATGTTGTCGCGACAAGGACGGAAGACAATATATTTGCAGTTATGTGTCTAATAATATAACTAATTATTTATTACTAAGAATAGATTGTGATAAGTTTGTGACCATCAATCAGTTAAGCGCAGTTATTAATCAGTTTCTGCTGATTAGTGTTATCAGATTAGAAGAATACGAAACAACATGTACATGCGTATAACACATGTATTTACGAGCGAGAGTAAGTTTCGGAGCTTGCGGAATGACGGGGGGATGCAAGTCCATGAGAGCGGCGGATGAGCGAATGAAAGCTGAGAACTCCAGAGTTTGGTTCAATTAATGTTCTGGGAGCGGAATACTGATGTTTTGAAACTATGAGAATAAATCTCCATACACCACATTTGGCTATGTTGTAACTCCTAAAAATTAGACGACCTACTTACTCAGTAACAATGGTAAAAACAAACACTCTTTGGAAAGCATAAACTTTGTTATGGAAGCAATAATCACAGAGATTGACTGTGAAATATAAAAGATGACCATATGATGATACATTAGACATAGGCCTACTTTTCAATTATAAGAAAGAGACGAGTTGACTTTCTTATAAAGGGAAATCTGTGGAAACATTCACTCTCTCATGAAAATGATTTTGACTGTTACATGCTATCGCAGCATCAGTTAGTCGCTTGAAAAACAAATGACGAAATGATAGTTGTAATTCAAATAAGTTTACCTCCTCACTTGTGTCACGAGACGCCACTGACAGCCATGCGCGTTTCATTAGTCAAGAGATTCAATTCAATACGCGACAAACAGGTGACAGCATTTCAGGACGAGCTTTATCAAGAGTGGCTGTAGATCAATCAGAATGCTAATATATTCATCGAAAATAGAAGTCTCTAAACAATTTAGGTCTAAAGTCTGTGCATATCAAACGAACTGCATAAATACAATATATATTCTGGATTCCATCAGTCAGGTGAAGTGATTCATTTCATCGTCTTCTCAGTACATTCAGGTGAAGAACATTCCAAGATGAGCGCATTGCACTCTTTACTGATACTTTTCTGTTTTCTTCCTGCAATTCCTCCTCTACGTTCTCAAAGTTCTTCAACTTGTGGAGATCTTGTGCAGAAGTCATCCGGAGGCTTCCTCACTAGTCATAAACAATTCGATAGAGAAAATAAATATCCACGAAACATGGACTGTAAGTGGATTATCAGAGGAGGAGAAGGGAAAGTCATTCATCTTGTTGTTGAGTATTTTAATGTGGATTTTGCTTCAGACATGTTGTGTACACCAGGACAAGATTACCTCTCCGTCTACGATGGCGGGAATGACCGGAGTCCGAAATTGACGGTGATGTGTGGACGGAAGATGTATTTTGCATCCGAACTCTATTCCAGCGGTCAAAGTATGATGTTGAGGTTCAAAAGCAATGGAGATAAATACGCACGCGAGGGATTCAACATCAGTTACCATTTCATCGATAGAACAAGAATGTCAAATAACTCGTGGTGTGGGGGTCAGCGAATACTGAAAGGAGAAGAAGGTGTTATTGAAAGTCGTGAAATTGATCGATTTAAAGACTTCATGCCTTTCTGTGAATGGGTAATTGAAAGGAAGAAATCAAAAGGTGTTCGTCTTCACTTTGAAAGTTTCTTTGTAGATTGTTCTCATCACAACTTGAAGATCTTTGTTGGAGAGGATGGCAAAAAGATGCTTCTCACGAAGTACTGTGGGAATGGAATTCCACCCGATGTCTATTCCAACACCAGTCAGAGTGTCAGGATCAATATTAAACGTGTGTGGAAAGTAAAGTCAAAATTCAAGATATCTTACAAGCTGATTGATGCAGAGGCAACGAATGTTTGCAATGCTATTGATTCAAAGGCCACGAAAACTACGACAGCTGACACAAATAGCTTTGAAGCTAATTCATCGGGAAGATATGAGAAGAAACTTGTATTCGTTGGAATTGGATGTTTCATGGTGGGAGTTGTTGCAACCTGTCTTGTTAAAATTATAATAATGTGTCGTCGTCAAAGGAGATACAACAGTCGCAGCCGTAAGGAGGTGAAACGTTTGACCAATGGAAATCACAATTAACTGATGCTGTTATTTCAAGACTTCCATAACACGGTCACTGCCATTCGTTCTGCCATGATGTTTTGCTATAAAAATCAACACTTCCGCAATATCAGTATTCCTTAACTTTATAGTCTCTTGTCAGAACATTTTTCATTTCCACATATTTTGAATAATTTATTATTTAATTTTGTATTTCTTGTATTTACCTTGCTTCGATATCGTCCCTTCTTACCTGGTTTTATCTCTTATTTTTGCTAAGTCCTATTCTTTGTCTTGATTCGGAAACACTTATTTGTAGACAATGGCCTAGCCAGATCATTTTCCAAAATTAATTGTTCGTGATTTCTACAATTCCATTTTTATTGTCTACAGTCTTGTCATTGTCATTGCCAATCTGATAAGTGTTCGTTTCGTGATTCTATGCCTGAATGAGAGACTACCGAAACATGTGGAGCAGTCAATATACATGTAGGTTTCAAAAAACAGCGGTTTTTCTTTTTATCCATACATGCTGTAAGGGATCAAACTTCTTCCGTATTGAATATCCATCTATTTCCATGTGTTTCCTCAAAAATAGAACAATGAGTTCAAAGCCGGCTATTTCATGCAACTAGATGCAGTCCAGAGGCGTGTGTCTGAACACATCATTGATTTTTATTCAAGTTTCTAATTTACTTTTTATTTGTTACTCATTTTTGATTTGTTGTTTATAATGTAGGTGCAGAAAAATGTGAACAAAATGTCAATTGAATAATTATGTTATAAAAGGGATTCCATAGAATTTCTCGCATGGATCTGCTTTACTCATTATTAGGATTTAAGCAGAGCTATATTGCTGAGGATTGAACAAAATTATTTTCAGTAATTTGATGATATGTAAACATGATGTTGAGAATTAAAGCTTTTCATTAAATTTCTCTGAAAAGAATGCATATTTTTATACTTCAATTTGCTTTTTCAATTTTTCAATTTCTTCAATTGGTGTAAGTGTACACCAGAAACAATCTTTTCTATCTGACATGAATATCAGATTTATTTGCTACTGATAATGTAGTAGTCAGTAATGAATAGAAAACATCTTTTTCTGCAACAGAATAAGAAAAGTACACATCTTTGTCTGATCTTTGGCTGTGTGCAAATCCCAGATACGTGTTCTCCCTGACTATAGCGTGATCTGCACTTCACAGAATTATAATAATTGTCAATCCGTCCTCAAGATATTGAGGAAACTTTTGCTATCTATTCATTGCTTCTTTAGAATGATTCCATTATTTTCCAGGCGTGAAGTTGATGATTTTCAAGGCCCCTTATCAACGTGTTGATAGGAACAGCCCAGATATCGAAGAGACAATGGGTACAAATGGAAGAGATCGAGTTAGAGACGAACCACTCCTCATAACGCTCAATACTATTGACGCGGGGGTCGAAAAATTAACTAGAATGAGATCCTTATTGAACAAAACCTTTCCAGGCGTGAAGAAAATTGATCAAACATTGCGTTATTGTAAGAGAAACTTGTATGCTGAAGCTGCAACGATGCCAATAATGCGGTACAAGTTTGATCTATGCGATAGTGAGGGAGTTCCGCTGCTTGATTACGATGACTTGGCCAGCTGTTATCAACAAGGAATTTCACTAAGATCAGATGATCGAATATTGTTGATTGGTGGTAGGAAACGAACAAAATTAAGAATTAGTTGAGTGAACCTTCCTACTTGAGCTTCCTCCTCCTCTTTTTGATCCTCCACTTTCCTCTTCTCTCCATCTCTCTCCTCTTCTACCTATATCTGCGGTTTCTTTTCCGTCCATCCGCTTCTTCCTCCTCCTCCTTCTCTACTTCTATCTGCGGTATTTCTTCCCATCATCCTTCTCCTCCCACTCCGCTCCTATTCTCCTCATTTCAACGACCATCTCCAGATTTATTCCTGCTGCTACCAATTCATCCAATGCTAAGCAAGGAAAAATCTATATCCTGCACGCTGGATCCTTTCTAATGTGGAATACTCAAACTTGAGGGCATTCATTTTCGGCGTGAATCGATGATTTCATGAAAAACAAGCTTTTGGTTCTATAATAGACAACAATTCACTTATCAAAACAGAATTCATTTTATAAATGAAAAGATAAGAACAGTACTTTTTTCTTCTCAGAGATGATATAGTGTTTTTGTAGTATTTGAAAATAGAATAATTACGAAATATGACAAATCTTCTTATTCTCTCGATTACTGACGTTTACTACTGTAGAGGAGAAGTATTGGGCGGATTCTATTTAAAGGCATTGCTCTATCAAAGTCGTTATTCTATTTAAAGGACTTGTTCTTTTTAATGCGCTGTTCTATTAAAGGACCTGTTCTATTCAAGGACTGCTCTGTTGAAGGCCTTGCTCTATCAAAGGCGTTGTTCTATTGAAGGCCTTTCTCTATTAAAGGCGTTGTTCTATTGAAGGCCTTGCTCTATTAAAGGCGTTGTTCTATTGAAGGCCTTGCTCTTTTAGAGTCGTTGTTCTATTAAAGACGCTGATCTACTGAAGGCCTTACTCAATTAGTGTCATTGTTCTATTCGAAGTCAGGTTCTTGACATTTTATCTTGTCTTTCATCGACTATTGACTTTTATAGTTGAAGTTATTGGGAGGCGGATTCTATTCACGCGAAGAAAATGTCTGTTCTAGAAGATTGATTTTTGTTTTTAGCGCACTATACCTTAGCAAGCTCACATGTTAAGTTCGTAGTAGTATAGTATGAGCTGTGAGAGCGTGCCTCTCTCTCTCTGCCCCTCTCCAGTATGTTTATCAGATGTAAATATTTAGCCTGACCGACTTCATCAATGATGAGCGTTTAGCGGGTTGTCTAAAGCGGCGCCCCTATGAAGGACGACGCATGCGACACGCTCTGCCTTAATCCCACAGAACCAATTGATGCAAAAATCAGAAAATGCAAGAACCAGATGTATTTCGCCCGTCGGGCTTTTTCAATGCTGACAACTTTACTACCCTGTAAACCGTTAGACCGACAATTATCCTACAAAATTAATGACAAAATAAACCGACGATTGTCACCTCCATTATCCTGCGATATCCGACGAATTTGCAGGTTCTCCACCGACATCGAAACAGATGCCTTGTATGCAAATTTACTAAACAAAAACTGTTGAATTTTGATTGATTTTTTCGATTGGTGATTGCATGGCTTTTGGGCAATCTGCATTGTTGTGTGGCAAACCATGACTTATTTTGACATTATTTAATTAATTATCTACATTTTTGACAAAATTTAAGCTATAATTCACTGCTGTTCATTTTGTCACTTTTTGTCAGATATTGTAGGTAATACGCGAGCCACGTTCAAAGCCGCAGTGGGTTCACATAAATCGATTGAAGCTGGATAAAGCAGCAGGACTTCCGCCAGCCATTGAGATGGACAGAAACGAGGAAGGAACAGAGGACCAAGAGTTGGTCATTGATGAAATTGATGATGAATTTGATAGTGATGAAAAAGATAAAGTTGCGCAACAAGTTGACATGTCCGGAACGCGGGTCATTCCTCCTGATTGTACTGACCTCACAGGAGAGGCAGATCTATTGTATTGTTTAAATATAATAGTTAATATAATAATAATAAAAAAAATAGTTAATTAGCCATAACTAAATAAATTATTACTGCAAAGAAAACCTCTTAATGCCTTGGTGAGTACTTAGTATAGGTTGCTGTATTTTAGCCGTACCAAATATTCAGATAATTACAGACTATCTAAATAAGGAATCATATGAAGTTATTCTCTCACCTACATTTACGAATAGTATACTTTACACAAGATTGGCTGTTATCTAAAATTTATAAGTTTTTTCTATTATTGTATTATCAGAGAGAAAACACATGTGTACAGTAGAGGCTATAAATTGAACTTTATATAAAAAATATGGTCAAAACGGGAAGATCTAATGAGTCATCTGAACATCGATCACCAAATATCTGTTTGTTATACCGGTATTCCAAAAGTAAGAAAATATAGGCCTAGACAAAAATATAGGCCCAACTGTTATCAGTATTACTGATACTAAAGCTAAATAATACGCAGATCGTTTCGTCGAACTTTCATATCATAATTTCGATTCATTTTATTTATTAATTTTTTGATAACCTGAGGATGGTCGTTTGGTGTGGTCGAAAGACCTCGTCCTAATATGTGAAATCGAGGACGCACGCTCTTTCTTATGGTCCGAAGTGTCCGTCGCAGACTTGCAGCCTGCTGCGGTATCAGTAATGACGCGCGCGTACCACGCACGCGCCACCCCGAACTCCCCATCATTTCCGAGTGTCTTTTGTATGCTATAATAGCATCAATGACCAGACTTGTGGGCAGTGGCTTTAAATCATTGTTTGCCAATATCGATCTTATCTTACGCACTTTCGACTGCACCAGCCACCCAAAGACATGCGACCAGCAGCGTCAACCAATATGCGTGTGCTCTCCCGAATTCCCCATCATCTCACGAATGCATCACTACAGTCCGGTGTTGACAAATCCAGGCTGGCTGATGTCCGGCGAGTCAGGGATGGACAATGGGCATCATATCAGCATAGGCGTTAAATTTCTTGCGCAATGAAAACATCGGACATTGACATATTATTCGGTTTTCCTTTTCAATACTTGGTGTTGTATTAAGAAACATGTAGATTACGGAATTGTATACATTCCATACGATGATTTTTGAGAAGAGGCAGAGTCAATAAATCAGAAAAATGAATTGGCATTACTGTATTTTAATTAGAAGCATCGAAAAAATGACATAATATGGAAAAATCCATTTCACCCGATTTCGCCCGCCGGGCGGGTGAAATCGGGTTTTTTTCTGACCGGGTGGGTTTTGACCAACCCTGTATCACACTCAAAATCGATGTGCATACTCCTGATAGAGTGACCGATAGAGGTCGACCGAGTGAATATGATCCCGTTTTTGTGTTAAGCAACATTTAGAAGTTTATACAAGGAACTACACAAAAATATGATTCCGTATACAATAAAAATGGTCGTCAAGTCAAAGAAAAGTTCACCTTTGAAAAAGAAATCGAATTTCAAGCGTTTATGCTGCTCTTGCAAGAAGAATTTGCATTTGTTGTCGTAAATTTGTTCAATCTTTTAGCATGCATGTAGGACTACATTTTGTTCGTACGGAACTTCTTTTATAATAGGCATAGTAGATCTTGGCTATATCTGATTTTGATATAGCCTACAGTAATATAGCGATTCATCATATTTCTTATGTGATAATAACAATCGGCATGTATGAGAACACACACAAAATGATAAACAATGGCACCTACAAGTAATTTGTTCAATTTCTTTTCTTTTTAAATATTGCTTTCATTTTATACACGGTACCGTATTCAACGGGTAGGCTATGACTACGCATTTATAAAGATTGAGGATAAGACTACGTACTTAAATGTTCAAACAAAAAATTTTCTCATAGGCCTAGTTTCTTGTGGCTAGATATGGATCTACGGATAGGAGCAAGGGAGGGGGGGGGTAAATGGGTCGAGATTTAGTTTGTATTCAACATATTTTTTTCGGTGACCAATCAAATTTATTCTTTCACCATAATCATGCCTAGTTATCACTGATCTAGGTGATAACATGCAGGCTTCACTGCAATCAAATGTCGAAAAATCGAATCTTAGAAAAAAAATTCATAGCGAAAAATTCCATGTCTTGTGCCTTATAGATCATGTCTTGGTAATAGCAAGTTGGGGGTTTATTGTCAAGACATTGTCTTGGTAATAGCAATTTGAGGTTTTATTGTCAAGACATTGTCTTGGTAATAGCAAGTTGGGGGTTTACTGTCAAGACATTGTCTTGCTAATAGCCACTGCCTTATCGTAAATCAAAACGTACAATAGCGCATTAACGATAATACTGATAGCCCAACGATAATACCCGGATGACAAAGACCAACTGATAGTTAACCTTTAGAGATATTATACACATTGTATATGTAGATAATTAATAATACGTCGGTAGATAAGTCAATCACACTAGAATCCATACTATGGCCGCCTCCACGCAAGTTAAAATGGACCGAAACATTTAAAAAATTACAAAATTAAACAACAATAAATTATTTCGATGTTTGGAAGACTGGGTATTAACCATAGATAACCATGGACTATACATAAGTCATTGAACATGAATTCAGTAATATTTCGTTTTGTGATTGCAAACAGTGTGATGTTTTAGCATATTTCAGTTATCTGAATTAAAAATGACAGTCTTGTGAATCTCTTAACAGTGGAATAAAAACCGATAGTAATGTCCTATCATGATTGTGAATGTTGCTATCCTTTTGTATTCTATATTTCTTTACATCTGTAATAATGTCATTGATTGAAAGATGATAATTAAGCTATTGTTACGCATTCCATGCCAACATATTTAGCTCCCGCTTTAGAAGTACACAGTTTAGTCCATGGTTTATTCATAGCGTTTATTCAAGTATTCGTAATGTATTTATACATTTTTACATGATATATCCATGATATTTTACAGAATATCCCATTTATAGTGTCAGGCATTAATATATCTCTGATTAATCATCATGGCCACATCAAACTTAACCAAGTATCCTAATGATTAAAAAAAATAGGAATATTCCATGATCAAAAATTATATTATATTTGTTTGAAATAATATTTTTTTCAAACTTTTCAGCGTCTTTAGCAACAGTGTCAACAAACGAAAAAGATCTATTGAATTACTCCATGTTTCTCTTAATTTCATGAATATCTATTCCTGTTTTCTCATGAAATTAATTGAGGCGCTGATCAACACTTTCCATCATGATTTTTTGATTAATTTTATATATTTTCAATCATTTATAAGTAAGTAATGTTCAGCTATTTTGATGTGCTTGTATTTGTATTTGCATTCGATTGCAGAAAATTTTTTTTCAAAAAATTTCACATCTAAATGTTGAATTACGGTACACTTCTGATTTATCCAAAACCGATGATCACAGATAGTTTACTGTAATTCACATGTTCATTTGGTGAAAAAGTATGATACCTTTATTACCATTATGCTATTCTTTATTAGGTATAGCCTTCAAATTTCTCTTTCAACCGAAAGGCCTACTGTTCTAAAATGCGTAATTTCAAGTGGCTGCAAGACATAGCCATAATTTTAAGTTAATTTTGACGCTTTATTGCCATAATAATTATGCGAAGCACTTATTAAGGACAATCTAAGATATTTATGTCACTTTACGACCTTTACAGACTTGCTAAGCACTTTTAACAGGAAGCAGATTTTAAATTGACCATGATTTATAAAGCAGTTAAGCTCTTGAAGTTATCATGTCTGTAGTATACATATATGGTTTTAACTAAATCAAATTATTGTTTTGGGATCATTGACAATAAGATTACGTGCTCAGAATAGCGCATTGACACCAGTGATATAGCATCGCCCGACACTGATGCTCTAGCAGTGACTGATATTTATTCAAATTCGGGCGCAAAAAGGTTAATGAAATTTTCATCGTTGGCCGGTCTTTTCTTTGACATATATAGTTTCGGGATATATATAATACTACTTATTTTCAATTAATAAGTAGTATTTAAAGAAAGTGTAATATAAATATTTAAATGGAATGAATTTACTGGAAAGATAAAAAGCCAAAGCCGGAACGATATTGGCCCATGAACGGCCTTACCAACGGGAAGATCAAGGATGGCATCATTACGTGTTGGAGTTGTGACCACATTTGTCAAATCAAAGGCAGCATTCAGATGAAAGACATCGAGTCTGTTAAAGTCACCAGTGAGCAGTAGGTCATAATCAGGATACAAGATCAATAAATCGGCAAGATTTCTGGAGATGAAGAAAATTACATAATTTGATGAATAAATCACTGAAGACGGCGGGATGTAGATGCAGATGAAATACAATTTCAGTTCATGAAAAATCAGGCAAACACTATTCGTGGCGTGAGTCGGACCAGCAATTGTAAAGCGCACAGACTTGAGGTTGGATCTCACCCAAATAGCCACACCACCACAGACGCGACCATCAGAGCGGTCATCACGGTGCAAAATACAGTTATTAACTGATACCAAGTCGTCAGAATGATTTTCGGTAGACCACGATTCAGTAGCGGCAAAGATGTCTAGACACCTAGAGGAAATTGTAGCTCGAATATCGTCCATCTTTGGGAAAGCATGGTTTACATTTGCAGTCATGAAAAGTGGGAGATTCCTGTAACTGTCAGATAAAATCAGTGATGAAAATTCAACATGTCATTTCTATTGCGAATTTTTCCTTGGTACAACACAACATCTTCACCTGCAGAACGACGAGTTCGCATATCGTTCCTGAATTGCCAATCTTTCATTTGTTGAAAAGGAGTGAGGTCAGATTTCACAAAGATATCACTGAATTCTGAATGTTTCAGTTGACGTGACTTGTGTAGTTCTACTAAAGGCCTTTCTCTATTAAAGGCCTTTCTCTATTAAAAGCGTTGTTCTATTAAAGGCCTTTCTCTATTAAAGGCGTTGTTCTATTATAAGCGTTGTTCTATTCAAGGCCTTGCTCTGTGAAAGTCGTTCTATTCAAAGTCAGATTCTTGACATTTTATCTGGTTTTTTTCGACTATTGACTTTTCTGGTTGAAGTTATTGGGAGACGGATTCTATTCACGCAAAGAAAATTTCTTTTCTAGAAGATTGACTTTTGTTTTTAGCGCACTATACCTTAGCAAGCTCACATGTTTAGTTCGTAGTAGTAGTATGCGCTGAAGTAAAGTGCTGTGAGCGCGTGCCTCTCTCTCTCTCTCTGCCCCTCTCCAGTATGTTTATCAGCAGTAAATATTTAGCCTGATCGACTTCATCAATGATGAGCGTTTAGAGGGTTGTGTAAAGCGGCGCCCCTATGAAGGACGACGCATGCACACGCTCTGCCTTAATCCTACAGAACCAATTGATGCAAAAATCAGAAAATGCAAGAACCAGATGTATTTCGCCCGTCTGGCGTTTTCAATGGTGACAACTTTACTACTGAAGGCATGCATTGAAGATATCGATCTGAAATGGTGATCATTTCACGCATGCGGCATGCACATGCTTGCGGACACATGAATGAAGACACAGCTTATTGATGACCATGACGGTAAAGAACAATAGGAATCTTCGTGACTCGCAACACCTCATCACTCTATTGCACAGTGCACTCCTCCAGCGCGATGCGATCCTGTGTACATTTGACGTCAAGTCTCTGTGCACCAGCATCCTATCGATGTGTAAGGCATTCGACGTGTAGCAAAGGGATTTGAATCTAGGCGTAGTCTGAAGCGAGTATATTCTCAGCAGTGACAATCTTATTGCTGCCGTTTGTTTTGAAAGAAAACCGCAATGACATCAAAACTGTGATTGAACTTATAAAATACAATGAGTCCAACTTGTCAACCCTAGAACTCCTAAATGGGTCTTTGATATTTGATTAAATATTTTTCTTCAAATTTTGTATCTGAGATGGTGACGATTTTTCGTATCTGCAGAGTTTTGAGTGTAAGATGCCCAACATTGTGGTGCAAGTGGCACATCAGAATTCCCATGAGAAGAGCATCAGCTTACATGTGCAATAGTTGCCATGAAATCAATGCTGACAATAAAGACTAATTACCTGTAAAGCACGAATATATGATCTTTGAACGGCCTCCTGCAGAGTTTCTGTGTGAATAGAAATCAAACTGTCTAAGTTACCGCAACTTCCTGTAAACTGAATCTTTAATCCACATAATATCTTCCGGACTCTGTCGCCTTGCTTTATCAGCGTGTAAATATTCTGCAAATGGATAGAAAGACTGCCTAGCTCTGAAGCCGTGTTCTTCCATTTTCTCGATGAATTGTTTCGTCAGGTTCGTATCTGGTGTACAGGCATTCCACGCCATGAGGACTGCAATGATATTCCGTCTGGAAATGAACACATCAATGTTTTAACCCTCAGAGACCTTAGTGGACCCCTTTTACAAATTCTTAGTCTACCTGATTAAATTGATATCAACTCCACTGTTAATTGTACGATGACAAAGCTACTTACAAAAGCGATGTACATAACGGAAATAACAAAGTGCAAGAAAGCACTATTGTTTGTGCTCATACACTACGAAGTCGATTGGCCTTTCTATTGGATGATAAAGATAGACCAATAGGAAAGCCAATCGCTTTTGCAGTGTATGAGCACGAACAATGGTGTTTTCGTACATTTTGTTATTCTCGCTTTGCACTTTGGTTTCTTATTCAAAATCAGCCAGCTTTACAATGTAAACCAGCACCTCCTAAAGCGAGCTGAATTATCTCCTAAAGCAGGACACCATTTGTAACTAATAAAAAGTCCTAAAGCATGCGATATGGCATATCCACATAATATGCCTCTGTCGAACGTGGGAGCTCGTCTCCACCGCAGACTTCGCTTCGATCCTAGGTCCGTCGAGTGCGGTCGGGGAATCAAGGGTGTTGGTGTCTTGTATTGACTTAATAGCTGTCATTCTCTTTAGATATTCAATGCTGCCATTTAGCTTGAAGGAGAGGATTTAGATCCTCCTTGAGGAGAGGAGAGAGAGAGAATGTGGCTAGGATATCTCAATTCAATCTGTTGGTACAAATGTACACCAGAAACAATCTTTTCCATCTGACATGAATATCAGATTTATTTACTACTAATAATGTGATAGTCAGCAATGAATAAAAAACATCTTTTTCTGCAACAGAATAAGAAAAGTACACATCTTTGTCTGATCTTTGTCTGTGTGCAAATCCCAGATACGTGTTCTCCCTGACTATAGCGTGATCTGCACTTCACAGAATTATAATAATTGTCAATCCGTCCTCAAGATATTGAGGAAACTTTTGCTATCTATTCATTGCTTCTTTAGAATGATTCCATTATTTTCCAGGCGTGAAGTTGATGATTTTCAAGGCCCCTTATCAACGTGTTGATAGGAACAGCCCAGATATCGAAGAGACAATGGGTACAAATAGAAGAGATCGAGTTAGAGACGAACCACTCCTCATAACGCTCAATACTATTGACGCGGGGCTCGAAAAATTAACTAGAATGAGATCCTTATTGAACAAAACCTTTCCAGGAGTGAAGAAAATTGATCAAACATTGCGTTATTGTAAGAGAAACTTGTATGCTGAAGCTGCAACGATGCCAATAATGCGGTACAAGTTTGATCTATGCGATAGTGAGGGAGTTCCGCTGCTTGATTACGATGACTTGGCCAGCTGTTATCAACAAGGAATTTCACTAAGATCAGATGATCGAATATTGTTGATTGGTGGTGGGAAACGAACAAAATTAAGGATTAGTTGAGTGAATCTTCCTACTTGAGCTTCCTCCTCCTCTTTTTGATCCTCCACTTTCCTCTTCTCTCCATCTCTCTCCTCTTCTACCTATATCTGCGGTTTCTTTTCCGTCCATCCGCTTCCTCCTCCTCCTCCTTCTCTACTTCTATCTGCGTATTTCTTCCCATCATCCTTCTCCTCCCACTCCGCTCCTATTCTCCTCATTTCAACGACCATCTCCATATTTATTCCTGCTGCTACCAATTCATCCAATGCTATGCAAGGAAAAATCTATATCCTGCACGCTGGATCCTTTCTAATGTGGAATACTCAAACTTGAGGGCATTCATTTTCGGCGTGAATCGATGATTTCATGAAAAAACAAGCTTTTGGTTCTATAATAGACAACAATTCACTTATCAAAACAGAATTCATTTTATAAATGAAAAGATAGGAACAGTACTTTTTTCTTCTCAGAGATGATATAATGTTTTTGTAGTATTTGAAAATAGAATAATTACGAAATATGACAAATCTTCTTATTCTCTCGATTACTGACGTTTACTACTGTAGAGGAGAAGTATTGGGCGGATTCTATTTAAAGGACTTGTTCTATCAAAGGCCTTGCTCTATCAAAGGCGTTGTTCTATTCAAGGACTTGCTCTATTAAAGGCCTTGCACTGTTCAAGGCGTTGCTCTATTAAAGGCGTTGTTCTATTTACGGCGTAGTTCTACTAAAGGCCTTTCTCTATTAAAGTCGTTGTTCTATTAAAGGCCTTTCTCTATTAAAGTCGTTGTTCTATTAAAGTCGTTGTTCTATTAAAGGCGTTGTTCTATTAAAGGCGTTGTTCTACTAAAGGCCTTTCTCTATTAAAGTCGTTGTTCTATTAAAGGCCTTTCTCTATTAAAGTCGTTGTTCTATTAAAAGCGTTGTTCTATTAAAAGCCTTTCTCTATTAAAAGCGTTGTTCTATTAAAGGCCTTTCTCTATTAAAAGCGTTGTTCTATTAAAGGCCTTTCTCTATTAAAAGGGTTGTTCTATTAAAGGCCTTTCTCTATTAAAGGCGTTGTTCTATTAAAGGCCTTTCTCTATTAAAAGGGTTGTTCTATTAAAGACCTTTCTCTATTAAAGTCGTTGTTGTATTAAAAGCGTTGTTCTATTAAAGGCCTTTCTCTATTAAAGGCTTTGTTCTATTATAAGCGTTTTTCTATTCAAGGCCTTGCTCTGTGAAAGTCGTTCTATTCAAAGTCAGGTTCTTGACATTTTATCTGGTTTTTTTTGACTATTGACTTTTCTGGTTGAAGTTATTGGGAGACGGATTCTATTCACGCAAAGAAAATTTCTTTTCTAGAAGATTGACTTTTGTTTTTAGCGCACTATACCTTAGCAAGCTCACATGTTTAGTTCGTAGTAGTAGTATGCGCTGAAGTAAAGCGCTGTGAACGTGGATCTCTCTCTCTCTCTCTCTCTCTCTCTCTGCCCCTCTCCAGTATGTTTATCAGCAGTAAATATTTAGCCTGACCGACTTCAGCAATGATGAGCGTTTAGAGGGTTGTGTAAAGCGGCGCCCCTATGAAGGACGACGCATGCACACGCTCTGCCTTAATCCTACAGAACCAATTGATGCAAAAATCAGAAAATGCAAGAACCAGATGTATTTCGCCCGTCTGGCGTTTTCAATGGTGACAACTTTACTACTGAAGGCATGCATTGAAGATATCGATCTGAAATGGTGATCATTTCACGCATGCGGCATGCACATGCTTGCGGACACATGAATGAAGACACAGCTTATTGATGACCATGACGGTAAAGAACAATTGGAATCTTCGTGACTCGCAACACCTCATCACTCTACTGCACAGTGCACTCCTCCAGCGCGATGCGATCCTGTGTACATTTGACGTCAAGTCTCTGTGCACCAGCATCCTATCGATGTGTAAGGCATTCGACGTGTAGCAAGGGGATTTGAATCTAGGCGTAGTCTGAAGCGAGTATATTCTCAGCAGTGACAATCTTATTGCTGCCGTTTGTTTTGAAAGAAAACCGCAATGACATCAAAACTGTGATTGAACTTATAAAATACAATGAGTCCAACTTGTCAACCCTAGAACTCCTAAATGGGTCTTTGATATTTGATTAAATATTTTTCTTCAAATTTTGTATCTGAGATGGTGACGATTTTTCGTATCTGCAGAGCTTAGAGTGTAAGATGCCCAACATTGTGGTGCAAGTGGCACATCAGAATTCCCATGAGAAGAGCATCAGCTTACATGTGCAATAGTTGCCATGAAATCAATGCTGACAATAAAGACTAATTACCTGTAAAGCACGAATATATGATCTTTGAACGGCCTCCTGCAGAGTTTCTGTGTGAATAGAAATCAAACTGTCTAAGTTACCGCAACTTCCTGTAAACTGAATCTTTAATCCACATAATATCTTCCGGCCACTGTCGCCTTGCTTTATCAGCGTGTAAATATTCTGCAAATGGATAGAAAGACTGCCTAGCTCTGAAGCCGTGTTCTTCCATTTTCTCGATGAATTGTTTCGTCAGGTTCGTATCTGGTGTACAGGCATTCCACGCCATGAGGACTGCAATGATATTCCGTCTGGAAATGAACACATCAATGTTTTAACCCTCAGAGACCTTAGTGGACCCCTTTTACAAATTCTTAGTCTACCTGATTAAATTGATATCAACTCCACTGTTAATTGTACGATGACAAAGCTACTTACAAAAGCGATGTACATAACGGAAATAACAAAGTGCAAGAAAGCACTATTGTTTGTGCTCATACACTACGAAGTCGATTGGCCTTTCTATTGGATGATAAAGATAGACCCATAGAAATCCGATTTTTTGCTTTTGTTTAAATTAGTGGGACTAGAATGGCCATCAGCTGATTTTGATGGCAATTTCAGCTGTTCGGTTCGGCGCCGAAATGTGTCAAGGACAAATCAAAGTGATAGATCCTATCAATTTGGTGCGTTTTTCATTGAAATTGTTTATTCACAAGTTTTCTAATTACCTGTCTGAAATCAGTTTAAAGGAGTACGCCTATATGTGCTGATGTCTTTGTAGGAAATAATTTACAAGTCAAAATTAAACTTAAGGTACCGGTACCTGACCTTGAAACCATCTGCGCATGTGAAATAGTCATTCTGAAATTATTCTTCAGTCAGATAATTTGCGAATAATTCATGCCACATGCGTGTCAGTGCTGTAGTCCTAGATTTGTCAGAAGGTAACGCTGCCTGGAATTCCGTGAAACACTTTCAACGAATGAAAAAATCATTATTTCTTTCTGTGCAAGCGCTGTAAAAAATGATAGACCGGTGGCATTACGGCGTTATCCCACCTTAGCCTACGACTACAGCACTGGTGGTGCGTGTTTCGTAGAAGTTGCCTTTGCCTGTAGTGCTGCTAGAAGCATCCCTCTATCATTACACATGTGATTTTATAATTATATATTAGAAGTGCAATTTTTCATAGTTGATCAGCATCACAAATGTTCTATGCTCTTGCATGTTGCTTATAGAATAAAGGTGAGAAATAGCCCTGGTCTTTGATAGACTGATGTTGATGCATAAATATTTGACCATCCTTGAATGTCGTCCGTAAGTTTATGCAGGCAAATCACGAAAGTGGCACAATAAGGCATCAACAGGCTATTGATCACATTCAAAGGATTATACAAATGCAGGCATGCACTATTAACATGGCTTTGATTATTTGATTGTTGATTATTTAGGTGTAATTAAGGATTGCAATCCCGGCACTTTCGGATTATAAAAAACAAGTCGGTGCAGCTCTTAAGTTTACATACTACCTCAAGTTCACTTTTCGACCTGCTTAATGTTTCAGTCCGAATGGAATTGCAAATATGTAGTGCACCACACACGCCGGAGTTTTTCATTTACAGATTCTTCCGAAGTTCTAGCGTACCAGATGAATGATCAATTACTAGAAATCCTGAAAACAAGTACGCCAGTGCGCCGAAGTCTGCCATCCGGTCGCGGTCCGGCGCACCACTGTATCGATGCCAGTTAGTGTCCGACGCATACAATTGGAACTGCGTAGCCTCGTCGAATGGTTCACGCCGCCGAACTGGAATCCATGCAGTGGTGCGTCAGACTACGTGGCGCACTTCTGAGAGGCATGTCTGTACTCGGCGCTCTGCCGCGAAAAATGTCAGAAATACTAAAAATTGATCATTTGTCTGGCGCGCCTGGAACCAGTCGAGGCAAGACTAATTTCAGAAATTCCAAAAGTAGATGTTGCGTCTTGCGCTTCAACCTCTATAGTCTAGTGTGCTATGCACTGTTTTCGGCAAGCAGAATTTCAGAAATTCTAGGAGTACATCCTCCATCTCGTGCACTGGAGGGTCAACGTTGAGTCTGTCGTGCCTGGCAATGGTTTTTGCAAGTTAAATACATGTATCAAAAGTTCTAGAAATGGATCCTACGTCTGTCGCACTGGCGCGTCAACGTTGAGTCTGGCGCGTCTGTCACTGGTTTCAAGAAACCTAATTTCAGAAATTCTAGGATCAGATCCTACGTTTGGCGCATCAACCTCTAGTCTAGTGTGCTTGGCACTGTTTTCAGCAAGCCTAATTTCAGAAATTCTAGGAATACATCCTCCATTTCGCGCACTGGCGTGTCAACCGCGAGTCTGGCGCGCATGGGACTTATTTCGGCAAGATAAATTTCAGAAGTTCTAGAAATAGATCTTACGTATGTCGCACTGGCGCGTCAACATCTAGTCTGGCGCATGTGTCGCTGGTTTTAAGAAGCCTAATTTCAGAAATTTCAAAAATAGATGTTGCGTCTTGCGCTTCAACCTCTAATCTAGTGTGCTTGGCACTGTTTTCGGCAAGCAGAATTTCATAAATTCTAGGAGTACATCCTCAATCTCGCGCACTGGAGCGTCAACGTTTAGTCTGGCGCGTCTGTCACAGGTTTCAGCAAGCTAATTATCAGAAGTTCTAGAAATAGATCCTACGTCTATCGCACTGGCGCGTCAACGTGTAGTTTATTGCGTCTGTCACTGGTTTCAAGAAGCCTAATTTCAGAAATTCTAGGAATTCCTTTTTACATCTCGAATCTGGCGCGCTTGTCACTGGTTTCAGCAAGACAAATTTCATAAATTCTAGGAGCAGATCTTATACTAGCGCCTCAATGTGGATTCTGGCGCTACTGGGACTGGTTTCAAGAAGCCTGCTTTCAGAAGTTCTAGGAGTTGATCCTACGTTTGGCGCGTCAACGTCGAATCTGGCGCCCCGGGCACGGTTTTCGGCGGGCCTAATTTCAGAAATGCGCGCCTGGCACTGGCTTCAAGAAGGCTAATTTCAGGAAATCTAGGAGTAGATATTTCGTCTGGAACGTCAACCCCGACTCTGGCGGGCTGTGTGTTGGCTTCGGCAAGTATGATTTAAGACGTTCTATGAACTGAAACTACGTCGAATCTGGCACTCTGGTACGTCAACCTGGGACTTGGTGCACCCAATTCGAATCTGGAGCGCATGATCCTGACTTTATCGAGCTTGTTTTCAGAATTTCTAAAAATGAATCATTATTGTGACACAGGGCACACAAGATCCCGATATAACAACAGTTGGCGTACAAGTTTTTGTAACACATATCATGCTCGATAATCAAGCTGTCATGCAGATGTGATGAAACTTATAGCTGAAATTTGCTGTTAATGATCGACACCTACATGAGAGTATTTGATGTTGCTCATTTTTACTTTGTGGCCTTATAGGACCATGTTTCTAAGAAGTCTAATAGGGTTCCGTTTATGGCCAAAGTATATTGATTTTTCATTATGATTTGGATAAATAAGTGAATGTGTGAGAATGTTTATTAGGAAGTAATAACTTAGCAGCAGATTAGGCATAACATCAATATCTGGTACTCAAATGCTACAACAATATGCGTTGGATCAAAAAATGAACATGCGAAAATCTAGGTGATTTACAGATGTCAGGATGACAAAACAAAATATTGCAAGTTCTCAAGAAGTCTGCTTTTTCACAGGCATGATTGCTTATGGGCGCTTTTTTTCTTGGTATTTGATTTCTTTCTTCCGCTCATCATTTCGCTGCTGTATGATTAACTTCACTTTGAGCACTGTTCAACTATTCATTTGATAGTCTGACTCCTATCACTTCGCTTTTATCGGAAAAAGCTACTGCAAATTCCGTAAAACTGTATCCAGTAGCATTCTACCTGCTTCAGTTTTATCTTCATCCTCTCATCTTCAATGAACTTCTTCTCTTTCTCGTCCAATGCCTCATACTTCCTTTATGCAGATTGAACAGATTTAATTGTTGCCACTGTTTTCATTAACTTGTATATTTCTCATTGTCAGTCAGCAGTTGTTCCCTTTTTTGCTGACAATGAGCACCCCACGAACAAAAAGTATGAACCTCAACATCTCCTTACGAAAAGCGAGCATCTTTTTGATAGTAATCATTGCGGAGTTTCAATGGACATAGTCTGCTTGCTTATTCTGCTGTTACAATATTTTTTATTGTCTACTGGCTTCTGTCTACTCATGCGATAGTTTTGGTAACTCTTTTTGTGTTGGTATTGATTTTTTGTCATATCGCCGAATGCCTTTCAGAAGGCATCGCTCTAAAAATGGTCAAGACAGATGATCGGAGGTAGTATACTCCACCAGTTCATTGTTTTTAAATTGACCCTCAGGATGACAAAATCGTCTCTGACCATAGAAAGTCATCTCCGTGGTCGTAAATGAGACGAGGTAGCGCAGGCGAGCTTTCCGATGACAGCAATTGTCCTCTTATCTCCACAATCAAATCTGAGACAGGTGGGATATTTGAAGCATTTGTGATTTCAGAAGAAGTTTCTTTTGATGGTGGCGCCTTTTCATTCGGCGATTCTTTTATGGCGTTTCTTCTTCTATTATCTAAAATAAGCTTGAAATCTTCAATCGTGCATGAAGAGTTTACTCACAATTGATTTATTCACACACATATATGAGATAAGGTCAGAATTTATCTCACAGATACATGTTTAAAGTACAATTGATTGCTTTTTTTTGCAGTAAGTGCCTCTATATTTGTATGCTCAAAAGTACATAAAAAACCGTAAACTTTCAAATCAAGTGGACTTGAAGCCAAATCAAAGCATCAGCACCACACAATTGAAAGGCAGATCTGTCACCATAATTTCATGAAAGGGCACTTATCTGAGATATGCTCCATTGTCTAACATTCGCTGAATGGAAACTCATGAAGGCCTCATTTACGCACTGTCTCACAAGAACTACCCGCGCGGCAGCGTAGACGATTGAGCAGCGTCCATTGGCCACAAGGTAGTTTCGCACGAGGCAGATCACGGATCGTATCTGCGACGAGGGCCTTGTTAGGAGCGTCCACGGCGGCCCACCGTTGATGCAAGGCTGCAAGAATCTATAAAGAAGGCTCTGGAAAGGTTCGCCACACTGGGTAATGAAACGGAAGGCGTAGATATGGCGGATGCGCGATGTCGTGAAGAAGGGGAAAGTTTCGAACTTATTCAATAGAATTCGATACGCACACAGTTGCTGTTTCTCTTCTGAGGTCAAGTGGAGCAATATTGGTGAGTGCGGGAAGCCAGTCAGTTTTCATTGATCTGATGGCACCGGATGTAGTTTGCATGGCTTCATTTAGTTGGACATCGACTCGTTTGCAATGTGTTTAGTTTTCCAAACAGGACAGCAGTGTTCAGCTGTTTGGTAGCATAATACCAGTCCTGTTTCACGCAGTACATTAGCATCAGTGTCTCACGTTTAGCCAGCGATGATATTCAGAAGATTACTTCTTGTCTGTATTTTTTAGCTCGGTTTTGTCAGATGTTCATTGTAGGATGACGTTCGATCCAAGGTATGCAGGCTTGGGTTCATGGGATATACACGAAAACTGTCAATGTGCACGTCAAATTGATCGCCTTTTTGACAGTTGTCTAGGTAAAACCCGGTAGAAACAGTCTTTCGTGTGACTTGGTTGTAGTCTTCATCGAGTACATAAGTCAACTATATTAGATGTCTGTTTCATTCGCCACTTAGGCAGACTGTTGTGCGGTCGTCTTGCCGCGCAGCTCCTGTTTGCGGCTTGCTTTCAGCTTTGTTGCTTCTGCTAACTATACTTAGCCGCCATCGTGTTAGTTTCTCCGCCTCAACCTCAGGACCCTGCTTGTATTATTGATTACGAACCTCATCTTCTTGCTATTCTACAGATATTTTACCATGGATTTACTTTATTCATTTACATTAAGTGTTTTCTCGCATTTTCCATTTCTCAAATCTCAAGTCATGATCAGACATAATAGTTGCTTAGTCATCACTCATCGTTGCAACTGCTTATCAATCCCTCACTCGCCCTGTACCTAGTGGATACATCGCTTGCCGTCTGCTGACTTTTATCTCATCACACAACGTTTTGATCGACTCGCTTGGCAGTGTGGCAGTGTGCAGTGTGTTGCCCCTGCATCAATCCAATGACTTCTTGTGACCATACGCCTGCAACGCGCTTCTGTGTTTTTGTAATTGCACTCACCGAATTACTTTTGTATTGTGAGTCTAGAAATAAAGATTATTATTATGTCATCATTTAGCACAGCGTTGAGTTCTGTTCGTAAAAGTTCGAGCTCGCCGGGTACAACAAATGTCATCGGCATGAACGAATTTTCTGCTCGTTGTCGAAAAGATGCCTGTTATTTACGTGAGGTGTTGAAGAGTGTTGGTACTGAGACTTATCCTTTAGGACGGTCGCTCTTGCAAGAGGTTGACAGTCTATGGGGGTAAGCATCTGCTGCGTTTTAAGAGAAAGCTTTTATGCAATGCGCTGTATAAGCCTACTGAACAAGTATGAGGAAATTTAAGATAAAAACAATCATAACAGTTTGACAGTGAACTCGAAGCGCAATACTTGTGTTGAGATTAGTGCTAGTTAAGCAATTATGAATTCTATCTTTTTTATAAGAAGTGTAACCCATGCTAAAGATAACAATTAATGTAGATTTCTAAAACAAGCAGCTGTAGGCATTCAGTAAGTCTTAAAAGAAACACTGGGGGCAATCAAATAATAGTGATCTATCTCACGTTGATAATTTAGAAATCAGGATCTGTAGTTATGCCAATAGCTGAACAATATTAATTACTGACAGCCGTTAATTGCTTGACGATGTAAACCGTCTGATTTATGTGTAGCCACACTCCAATGAAGTTGGTTTTGTAATAAATCTCGTAAAATCTACTCATTGATAAATTTAGGTGCGGGTTCCACTTGAGGGCGAGTGATACTCAAGAAAAAGCGGTATACACTGATATTGATCATCCTATTTATCATCTCATATCTTCCTCAATAACTCATACCAACCCACGCCAACTTAGCTATGTGACCTGACTGACATTGTGATTTTCATTTTGCAAAAAAAATGTATATATATATATATATTCACTATACTTTCGCATTTAATTTGATTGTGTCTGCTATCTCTTCCTTCACTTTCATTTGTTAAGTTTTGTAATTTCCCATAACTTCAAAATATATTGTGTCGCCCCACAATAATAAGTATCGGGATTCTTTGTCTCAAATGTACGATTATTATTGAAATACTTAGCATTTGAGATCACAAAGATGATAAATACATCATCTTTCATTTGTGAATTGTGCTATTCAGTTTCGGTGTCGTGTATTGCGTTTCAAGAAAGTGTTGTTTCAAAATTCTCACATCTGGTAGGTAGAATAATTTTACTGCTTTCATGTTATGTATTGATCAATATCAGCTGCCAAATCTACATGCCTAGCTACAAAAGTCCCTTGCATGTCTAATTGCACTGAAGCCAAAAACAAGACGAAGCCTTTACCAACATATCATTGATCAGTTTTGGAGGAACTTGATCTCAGACAAATGTTTATCCTCAAATATAGATGCTAACTCCTAAAGACGAGACAATCACATCACACTTGCTATGGATTTTAACTGAATTTTATATTGGTCCTTATCTCAATGACTAGAATGTTGGTACTGAAACGCATATTCGCGCATAGTTGTGATTTTCAGAATGTGATCACGAATGTACTAAAAATGAGGGTGGGTGCGTAAATTCCAAAAGCGGTCATTTCCTCAACTTTATTGATCCCGTTGATTATGTGTTCATGTAGATGATTTAAAAAAACATAAGATTATGATGATAAAATGCGCAATTGAATAGTGACTGTCTACATTTTAGAGATAGTGACCTCAGTCTACTCAACCGTGGAGTCGGGAGCGTTCTCTGTGACAGGACCACAGTGGTGCCAAAATGTTGAAACCATTTGATAACCATTTGCAGACCGAAGATGGAGTTAATGAACTCAATTTTTAGGCTACCAAGTGGACATGTCAAGCAGCATACATCACTGTCGAAAAAGGGACACAGAGAGACGGTAACTGGAAGCAATGTTCATTGATTCTTTAAGAAGTAGTTCGACATACAAGTGCTAGTAAGCTTATCTCTCATTTTGACATCTTACTGCTTGTATCTGATTATGTTTATCTTTATCCGAAGGGCGAAGTTCACAGCATGACCAACTTCGCCAACCGGGATTGTTCCACTAACAAAACCGGTGAAGTATGTGGGATCTTCTTGTATCCTTTCATGTTGCTTTTCTTTTTCATCTTGAAAGTTTATTTTTGAATCAGCAGATGTCTAAGGAGAATTCAAACGTTAATTGATGGCTGTCACTAAACATCTTTGTCGCAGATTTGGAAAGGTGTCTTTTTTTACTTCCTCGCTTACATGTACTCGTATGTCTCATGCCCATACAAGCAACTTATAGTTCAAGTGCAATTGCTATTAATAATATATCCGTGAAATACACGTACATGCACTAGCGGTTGGATTACGTCAAAATGAAGGCCACTTGGTTTACGTTTGGGGTGTCTGAGACGTTGTGTCAGACACTCCATATTGAAATAGCTTGGAACATCATAAAAATATAGTTTTTAATTTCTTTTTATATGATGTGTGGGATATAAGAAGACATTATCAAACCACTCTTGAAATCAACTGTTAACCTGTCCTACAGAATTCGAATCTACTTTCGCGCGTTCCTTGAATAGAGCGAACATTTCATATTTCGACTACATACAGCAGTTGGCACCACCGAACAGTCAGCCAGGCGTCAGCAAATTCACGAATTATTGGAAGTCATGTGTGAACTAGGTCTGCGATTGGACAAAGAAAATTACCATTCCTATAGAAGTTGAATCAAGCCGATATTAGCGATTGTTTGTACCATCCATGAGGCCTACAATTGAAAAATTGCTGAAATATGGCGATATAGTTAGCTATCTAAATATATAAACTCACTAAATAAATAATAATATATATATTATATATTATATAATATATAATATCACTAAATAAATAAATAATAGGCAATATAAAAGTTAGCTCACTAAAGTAGCTGCCCAGAAATCATGGGGTTTCGTGACAATTTCCGTCTGACATGGTGAAATGTCGCATAGCGTTCATTAGTACACAACATTTTTTTTATAATATCCGTGTGTTTAAGACTATAAATATTTTTTTGCTAATATAGTTTTCTCCATAGTAGTTTTCTCTGAAGTAGTCTCTCCAAAAAATACTGACAGCATTTATACCTATGGAAGAAGACGCGTGAATTCATGAAATGCTGAGACTCAAAATGTCGAAAGAAATGAATTTTGCTATCATACGGGGATACGTAGGTATGGCTATAGGTTATGATTCTGTACCTATGATTTATTCACTTGTACAACATCCTACTACTCCTTATCATCTTAGCTACAATTCCCAACCTACCAGATGCCTAAACAGGCCTACTTGATTTGCATTTTTGCAAGCATCCCAGGAAACCAGTCGTCATCCATGCGACACGAAAAGTACGTGCGGACAGTGATTACGTTTGTTCGAAATTGTGGTGTCCAGAATGTTTCCGTTTTTTAAAATACGAGTAGGAATATGCGTTGACTCAAACGTGCCGATCGGGTGATCTTATAGTGTTGCGCTGGTGGGTGGATAAGTCATCTTTTGTAATATGATCAAATCCGGTTGGACAAGAGCAAACTAGTATTGTCAGAGATAGCATACTATCTCCCTAAAAGTACAGGGAGAGGAGAAATGATCTCCAGATGCAATACACTGACGACATGCGATTAATCTGCTCTCCAAAACATTACAAGAAGATCTAGCACCCTATTTTTCAGATGTCATAAATGTAGAAATCTATACAAAACTTTAATAAAAAATTTGTTATGTCAGTCAGCTTTTAATTGTACAATTGCGAGATGCTTCTCTAAATTAGCCTATATGACTGTTGAGAATTTTACTGATCAATGCGTATACCCTCAAAATGGCAAAATATACTTTGAGAAGTCATTATTTCGGATTTTTTATTAATAAATCACATGATTAAGGTGTGCCGAGAGCCATCGAAAGCTCGTGTATTTTACTGTGGAGTGTAAATTAAACAGATAGAGAAATCCGAAATAATGACTTCTCAATCATTTAACCCATCTGGAAAAATATTCAGCATATTAAAAAATATACTTTGCTACGACTAAGCAACTGCTTTACATATAACCTCCGAATTCGTTTATACAATTTGCAATAGAAGAATTATTCTTCTCCACTACACATGGAAACAGAGAAAATAACGGAAATCCCATAGGAAACCTACCGACAAATCTTCTTGCGGTAAAACGTAGTTTGTTACACTTAACTACAACTCGATTTTCCACAATATTTGATGTCCTTTTTCTCTCATCAATACAAGAATGATCGGAAAATCTGTTGTCGCCTCCTCGTACCGGCTGATAGTTTCCGGACAGAAACATGACATTCCATGCAGATCATCCTTTACATTTTGAAGAGATCTGATCATGACCGGCGCTGTGGCCTTATGTTAGTGTTGGCTCTGCGTCCGAGAGACCTTTGGTCAAACCTTGGTCGGGTCAAACCTAAGACTTTTAAAATAGGTACACTTTGCATTCTTGCTAAACACTCAGCACAAAAGGAATGAGAGTGGGATAAATAACACCTCGGTCACATGGAAGAAAGTCTCCATGCCTAATGTGCTTCCGAAGATAAACAAGGTTCATTTATTTATTTTTTTCATGTAAAACGTAACGCTTAACTTCCTGTTGAGTTTTCAGTCAGGTGACTTCAGACTATTAGCAGGTATGAAATGGAGATTCGAATTATTTGATGCGTGATCTCTGTGAGGTAAGCAAGATAATAAGATGATTTAGTGAATGAAATAGTCGGGTATAGAGCTGTTTTTCAAAAAGTATTTTTTAGGTCTAGAGGATACTAACAAATCTCGCATCCTTAGAATTTTGAAATATATATATATTTCCGTCCGAAGTGGTTGGAATCGATTTGGTGAAGAATTTTTTGTTCATTCCAAATGTGAGTGTAGTCTTGAATCTGAAAATCTTTCAAAATGCTCTGCTATGTCTGCTGCTAACTTCGACTTGAAACTGCAAATTCAACAGTTGCAAATTCAGCAACTGCAAATCCGTCATGGTTGTCCCTGGGAGCTGCTTTATGCAGATGACTTTGTGATCATGGCTGACTCGCTCGAAGCATTAAAGCTTCGTTTCCAGTGTTGGAAGTCAAATTTGGAAGCGAAAGGTCTAAAGGTTAACATCGACAAGTCAAAAACGATGATCAGCAATCCCAACCACGTGGAGCATCAAGTGGACAAGGCCAAGTATCCATGTGGAGTTTGCATGAAAGGAGTTGGGAGAAACTCGATCCTATGCACGTACTGTGACCATTGGATTCACCACCGGTGCACAGATCTCCCCTCCCTTCGAAATGCTCAAAATTTCAAATGTAAAAGATGCGAAGGTAATGTGACTCCATTACCAGACCTGCCATTTACCATCAACATTGGCCAAGACGAATTGGAAGCTGTGACATCATTCTGCTACCTTGGCGACATGATAGATCAAACAGGAGGATGTTTTGGTGCGACAACCACGAGAGTCAAGTCCGCTTGGAAAACATTCCGTGAGTTGCTTCCAGTGCTCACCAATCGTGGCATCTCCCTCCGGCGAAGAGGATATGTTTACCAAGCCTGTGTCCGAAGTGTGCTGCTTTACGCCTCAGACACGTGGGCTGTAAAGACTGATGATGTGAGCCGACTGGAAAGAAATGAAAATGCGATGATCCGATGGATCTGCTCCACGAAGTTAAGTGAGCGGAAATCGATGGCTGAGCTAAGGCATGCCCTAGGCATCACAAACCTTAAAAGCGTTCTGAGGTCAAGTCGCCTTCGATGGTTCGGGCACTTGGAGCGTATGCCTAACTGGCTATGGCCAAAGAAAATTATGACCTTTGAAGTGCCTGGTCCGAACATCCGAGGAGGCCAAAGGAAAAGATGGATTCACAATGTGGACAAGGACCTCCGCGACCTGCGGCTCGATCGTCGAACTGCACAGGATCGAGGTGCATGGAGGAGCGCTATCCGTCCTCAACATTGGAGTCGGCATGGAATACCGTCCAACCCTCAAAACTGGTGGAACCAAGGACGTAAAACCGGTCAGTAAGTAAGTAAGTACGTAAGACACCGTCATATAAATCAGGCAATGGTTTATTGGCTTTTACACTTGGTACAGAAGAGACTATGGGCCCATCACCCAATGACAAAAACATGGATGAAACTGCCAAGCTAAGTCAAACATGAGTCAATTAAAAAGTCAAACATAAGTCTCGGGCTAAAGCCCTCGGGATTCATCAAATAATTTCCCTCTCTATGTCCCACAGAATCACATATCCATCCTCTATCCATTATAAAATACACCTAGCCATGTCTATCATAGCCCTCATTTGTTACGATTTCTATGTCCTCTGGAGAATTTATTGAGAGCAAAAGGATTGATGACCTGAAATTTCTAGTCACCATAGACAAGAAACGTCAATGATAACCGATAACATGTAGAGATGTTTAACAGTTCTCCATTCCCGCGGGCTTTGATGTAAATACAATGAGAATAGTCACCCATCTGAATCTGACGTAAATCATGAAATCTTAAAAGCCAAAGTGCCCTGAGATCATTCTCACTAAAGCTAGATGGGTACAATTTCTATATTTTAGATCTATCTTAACGAATTTCAGATATCTTAAAAGTTGAAATTGTTGATGAATTCCCTATCTGAAATTCAACTGGAGAATTCTTCTGGAGATACCAACTGTTTGGGAGTTATTTAAGTTACGTGCACATCACCCTATAGTGAAACGTGATAGATTTTTGTTTAGCGAAATGTACGGCTTTTGTGATATCTTCCATTTCAAATAAGCAGCTGTTTATTTTTCACTTCACACCAGTCATTGTTTTATTGACCGCCATTGACTCAATTTTTTTTCTCCGTTTGATAATGGCATTGAAGTGCATTTTAGCCCACTACCTATGAAGAATTGAATTAAAATGCATTGCTGATGAATACGTGTTTCAGGGAACTGGAAATAAAGACTTAATGCAAGCTTACGGAATATACTCAGTAGTTTGAAATTAACGCATATTTGGGGTAACAGGCCACAAATGTGCTGCCCATTTTACTTAGCAAGAACTTCTACTTACCTACAGGTAGCCTGTCTATGCGGCTGAAGTCGTCGTCTAAGCCTGAAAATGCTGTTGAAGATGATGATTGAGACCGCTTCAGAATGTAGTCGTTTGTCTATTGCTGCTTCATTTCTCTCTTCACACCAGTCATCGTTTTATTGACCGACGTAAACTTCATTTTTCTCTCCGTTCGATAATAGTATTGAAGTGCATTTGAGTCCAGTAACTACGAAGAATTGAATTGTAATGCATTACTGATGAAGACTGTTGAATTGGTATACGCAATCACGGTGTCTTACTCCTTTCGTATAACAGCCTTCTACGATTCGACACGTAGTGTTTCTATGATACTGAATGTTTGGTTTTTTGACATTGGTTATTTGTTTTTAAGATAAGAAAGGAAATCAAATCTGTCGTAATTATCAACTTTTCTTTGTAGTTACATTGATCGCTCGTTGCTTGGCATTATAATTTGGGGTGCCTGCAAGGCTCCATCTTTTTCATCTATGTTTTCCTGCACGAGAGGTCGCGACTGCTTTGATTGATGTAGTCTCCCCTCTTGATGTTTGGACTGATGATAGGTGTTGCAGCGAAATCTTCCCGTGGTGAGTTAACATGAATTGCATGTGTCAATCAACGGTGTCATCGAGCTATGCCGGTTTAGATCAAGAAAACTATGAGCTCGAACGTGTATTATGACGTACAAATTTTCGGACGAAGCATTTTTCAAGTGCAGATTTAATGGCAGGCTAAGAAAGCGACACTAAATCGAAACTGTTGAAGCGATGCATTTTCGTCAAAGCAGCAACATTCTTATGAATGGTTGTTGTGGACGTCAATTGGATGTTAAGATGATCCTCTTTTTGTGACTTTCTTGAACGATTTTATTTAATCTTATTTTACTTCCTTGTAAAGTCTTTTGAGCGTTGATTAGTTTTTAATTAGTTTCATTGACAGCTCTATTATTATCTTAAGCTGTCTATTTACTTGTCTGCTAGCGCTGTCAATCTGAATAACACTCCTCGGCGGAAAGATTTAGTGTCGGTTTTCTAGCATGCCATTAAATCTGTACTTGAAAAGGCTTCGGCCGAAAATTTGTACTTCATAATACACGTTCGAGCTCACCAAAACCGTTTTCTTGATCTATAATTGCATATGTCCTTATAATTGCTTGTCAACTAACATTTCCAATTTTTTTCAATTCTGAAGACTTATCAGTGCTCGTGTGCTCATACACTAGAGATCGCGGCTGAATTTTTTTGACGGTCTCCGTTCTCCCCTGCGAAGAATGGATAATGGACGTAAAACGAAAAAGTAAGTAAGTCTCATCTCTCGGTGTATGGACTGATGGTAGAATTCATCAGTGCCCGCGGTCATGGAAAATCTGGATAAGTCATGGAAACATCAAAATTTGAAAACGTCATGGAATAGTTGCGGAAATTATAATTTCTGGAAAGTCTTGGAAAAGTCATGGAAAAATATGTGATGTTCTATTCTCAAATATGGTTGCATGAATGAGTCTTGTTGCTATTTTTTGAGCTGCCAATGGGTAGGACTAGCACACCTGCGATTTCTTCAAATTTCAACGCAAATCTGGTAGAGGCCAAATGCAATGCAGCTTCTAACGTAAATTTCTAGATTTTGCACAACATGAGATCACCCTTAAGCAGCCTTTTATTCGATAGAGCGACGGTTATGATAATCAACATCACAAGGCACCCCATGTACATGAAGATGTAGCAGTCAGATCTACGTACGTGTAGTAAATTAACAAATGTTGCTATACATAGAAGTGCAACACTGTAATATTTAAGGATGCGCGATGATTGCCGAGGATTAGCCTAGTAGTTTAAATCGTCACCGCCTGCAAAACCCACAGGTCAAGTCCAATATGTCTACAGAGCGCTAGAGATTCGAATTATTTTTTTCTATTTAGCATTTTTTTGGTATAAATTTTAATAATTATGACTGATTAGATGAATGAAATAAGTCAGGCTGTTTAGGGAAGCACTTGCTTTATCTAAAATTTCTCCCGAAAAGCAGCTTAAACAGGAAATAGAAAGCGATCGCAGGATTAAGGTCTGGAACTACACTAGTAAGGACGATGAAATTTATGAAACCATGGATTTTGGTTATTAACCGGTTAACTATTTCAAGCTGATTAAACGAAAGTTTGAACCGTGCCTATGACTGCGGCATGATCATCACAGAGAAGACTACTGAAAGGGTGGATGACTTCCTTGAAGAGATTCTACTTGCCGACAGGAAGCAGCCTGTCTATGCGCTTGAAGTCGTCTAAGCCTGAATACACGGTTGAGTCAGTTAAAATGTGAGGATGGACTTATCACATTGAAACAATTAAATTTCCTGTGATATCAGGACTGCATCAGTTCTGTCAGCGCTTCGATTTGATCATTGCAGACTGGTTCAGTGTTTCTACAGGAAACAGGTTTCTTTATTTATCCATATGACTTACATGAGTGAAGCTCCATGTCAGATAGAAGCTTCCGATAGTGATTGATGCCGCTTTCGGTTGCGGTCGTTTGTCTTTTGCTGTTCCCTTTCCTCGTCGCACCAGTCATTGTTTTATTGACCGCCGTTGACTCCTCTCTTCTCTCTATCTGATAATAGTATTGAAGTGCATTTGAGCCCACGAGCTGCAAAGAGAAGAGAAAAACTTGTAAATGCAATCTCAGTGTTTTACTTCTTTCGGTCAGGAGTCTTCTATGATTCGACACCTGATGTTTTTATGGCACTGAATGTTTAAGTTTTTTAAATTTGCTTTTCGTTTAAGATATGGACGGAAATGAAGTATGTCGCAATGTACCGAGGTGTTTTTTCGTTGTAATTATATTGTTTGCTCGTTGACTGGCATTTCAATCCGAGGTTCCTGCAAGGCTCCATGTTTTTTTCATCTATGTTTTCCTGCACGAGAGGTCGCGACTGCTTTGATTGATGCAGTTTCCCCTCTTGATGCTTGGACTGATGATAGATGTCGCAGCGAAACCTTCCCGTGGTGAGTTTACATGAATCCGTGAGTCCTTATAATTGCTTGATAACTAACTTTTCTATTTTCAGAGAGTGTATTTGCCTTGCTTTATATGTTTCTGTTCTGTAGTGGTGCTGTTCAATGTATCACTGTATGTCGTAACATCATAATAATGATGGATATCTGAAAACTTTATGCTACATTTTCAGGTTTTGATCATTTGTGCGCAACTGCTCAAGCACTATAGATCGCGGCTGAATTTTTCTGACAAAGTCTCCTCTCTGGGTGTGTGGACTAATGGTAGATGCAACAGTCAGATCTACAGGTCCACAGTAAGTTAATAGATGTTGCAATGCATAGAAGTGCGAACCGCACCGCATGCAAATCTCGCCAAAGTTTACCCCAATATGTCTACAGAGCGATAGAGATTCGAAACATTTTTTCTGGTTTTCATTCATTTTAATTATTAAGACTGATTGGGTTTGTAGCTTAAAATCAAAACCTCAGTTGCTTTCATAGGGCCACGCTTGTTCTTTGGGTATGTACAACAAGTGAATGATGCCCTGACCATCTGTTGTATATGAATGCCACACTGCTAGCAGTTCATTCAATTCTACGAGATAACGATAAAGATCAGAAGACGTCTTGGGTGTTACTATTATCTGGTTCCGTGGTTTATCCCACTTCATCACACACAACTAAGGAATCATTGGTAATTATTGGCATAGAAAATTATTTTTCGACTTTCGGGCAGGCCACCGTTCAGAATTGAATTTTTCTTTTCAAGGAGTGATGAAGATTTAGAACTCAAGCATGGTTCACATATGCTACTATAAGTAGTAGGTATGGGAATATTTTGGCGATTATCAAGTAGTACGCAAGGCAAATTTATTTGTGAATGAAAATAACCAATTTGACTGAACAGACGTTAGTAAATGCATCTTTGTTCTCAAATCAAAAATTTTAGGAATTAATTGATATTACAGCTTTTACCTCATTCTCGGAGTAGACCTGTAATCACAGATATTGAGTAACTGTGTCAGTTTATGATAGCCTTCGGATATTCGTCAGTTCAAGTGAAAATATGTCTTTATGATGTTGCTTATGTTGATGATCATAACGTAGAATAATAGACTACGTCGTAAAATTAGTAATAAGAAAGACAGGCATTATATACATGTACATCTTAACAGCACAGGCAAATAAGTACGGCATCAACTCGGGAATAGAAGAGAATACATGTAGACCTACTATGTATGAATATAATTGATATGGAACGGTTTGGAACTTGGAAATGAAGCGTCAGGCTATTATAGGGGTACACAAACCCGTGACAACAATTCTTGGACAATAGCATGAAAAGTAGATAAAAAATACCAACCTATAACTCTGAATCCACATCATCACACACCTCTGATACGCCATCGATACATGTCCTCTTGATAAAGAACACAAAACATCGTAACAAGGGCCGTCGCTGCAACATCCGATTTCACCATAAGCGGTGAACGCCATACTCTGTCTACATACAAATCTGATAGTTATAGTGACTGCTGAAGCCTGATAAGAACGCAGATGATATAATCATTGAAAAAGAAGACTCAAAGTCATCATGCTGGTACGAAGAACATTAATGGAAGAAGTGCAAGGAAAATCAAAGCAACATCGACGGTAATAGGATGGACCGGCAACATCAAGCAGTGGGTACAGGGAAGAATGATGGAGGCAGAAAGGAGTAGGCCTACACCAACGGTCGGTGATGAACAAACGACACTTAATCTGCCATTAAAGCGATAGTAGTCGAACTTATCAGCACGATGACCAAGATTAACTAGCTTAAACCCAAATTTGATGATGACAGTTCCTGGGATGCCAAATTATAACCAAAATTTATCGGGGAAAATGTAGTCGAGGAATAACGGCGTATACTGAGGGTTACGCGATTCTTATGTCAGCTACACAGTCAGAGCAACTCCTGCTTCTCGACTAAGAACAGAATAACTAAGCATAATGCAAGAGCGCGTTCGAGGAAAGTGAATCCAATCTCAATATCTCGACCATTTATTAGACTTTCGAGATCTCGATATTCCAGATTAGATTAGCTTATTATTTTTATACTTAACAAATGAAAATTACTGTTTCATTGAATTGCCTGTTGGAACATTAGGTCAACTGTTGACGCAAAATGTGTTAGTGTTACCAAACTTACATATTATTGAAAGCCATCTGAAAGGCAGTGAGTTATATAGTCTTAAAGATGCACAATGCTAAGTGACTGTACCTTTTGAACTGTCTTTTAAATGACTGATAGCTGTGTTTATCAGTCATCCATGAATGCTAGCTGTGTTAAACATATATGTAGGCCTACATGTTGAACTCCAAGTCAATAATTATGTGAACTTGATACTGCATCTAAACAACTAGTCACAAAATATTGTGTTATTTGGAGTGGACAAGGGAATACCGACCTCCAACCCAATTTCATACTGAATACAGAATTCGTGAATTTGAAATGAATTTGCAACATATTTTGTGCGGCGGACTATTTCAAAATGAGCATTTCTATCGGACTATTGTCGGTCCCGGGAAATCACAAATAATATTTGGATCAAGGTGAAGAGAAATGTAGAGCATTGTGTTGTGTACAATCGTGCACGGTGATAACTTTGTTTTAGGTTCCTATATATTTAATGAAGCGGATTCTTCCGTATTGTAAGAGGCTTTTTACGGAATTGACTTACATAAGCTTTGTTTATCATGTACTAAATTCCTTTTCACCGCTGCAGGATTGCTAGTTTCAATTAATCGACGAAGGAAAAAGTGATTGTAGTTTCATATAGAACACTCTAAATACAACATAAATTTTAATAAAGAGTAACACTTGTTTTCATGAATTTCACTAATTGCCGTAGTGAAACACCATTCTTATCGCATTTATGCAAACAAGGATCGTTCTTTAATCGTAATTGAAATATTTCTATAATTACGAAGAAAGACGGAATTATGAAATTAAATCGGCCACTGTCAGACATCAGGCTTCTTGAACACCTGTTACCATATGCAATAAATTGCGCTCTATGAGTAATTGACAAGAACCTGATATCGGCCTACTTGCAATCTCAAATTCGAGATATCGGTACTTGGAAAATATTGAACTCGAGATTGAATTCATTAGTTCGAGTCGCACTTTATCTGAATCGAAGGGCGCCACTTAGTTAGTTAGTTATCCAGTTTTAATCCGGTGATTTTCCCGTGTCCGAGGGTGGCCGGATGTACCTTATCGTGCCGCGATCGCCTTCACACCTCGTGTCCATTTCCCTCTGTCCAATGCGTGCTTTTTCGTCAGGCCTATCCAAGACATTCCTCCTCCACTTGCGTCTTGCCACATTTTCTTGGGTCGTCCTCGCTTTCTTTTCCCCACAAAATTCAGCGCTCTCCTCAAAGCACTACCTACATTCATCCCTCCTCAAAACATGGCCATACCATCTCACTCCACTTGTCCTTAATAAACTATCAACACCTTCATTCAACCAAGCAACCGCATCAGCTCTTCACTGTTGTAAAAATGGCGCAGTGATTTTTCGTCGGATGTGGCAGCTACACCAATACTTAGCGCACAAATAATAGCTTCTACAGATTCCCAAAAAATGTCTTGTTCAATTAATGGTGTCGGAGCACAGGATGGAAAGACTTTACTCTTAGTAAGCATAGTCGAGTATGTTCTGACCACTTCGCCGAAGTAAACAAGACAAAGAATCTATGACATGGTATGTTATCTGACCAAAATGGTACCGATTAGTCTCTATTTCGTTTGAGACCTACCGCAATCTAATGTCTCAAATGATTTCAATGACTGAATATTTTTCAGAGTGCATTCTGTCTAAAAGTGATCTTAATTCAATGATTTCGAATTAGAACAACATTTTGACTTTATCTAGAAATATCGTAAATTGAAGCCACTACGATGCATCGAAGCATTCATACTATCTTCATTTCAGACAATATGTTACCAAATTTATGTACTTACAACTGGCAAATACTGTGCATGTACAACATGCATAATGTTTGTCTTAATATTGAGTGAATAATACATCACTTCAAAAAATGGTCAACGGAGTTTGATATCATTTCTCCTATTGCAGAAGAGATACACCAACTGTAAAAAGTTGCATGCTGAATTTAATTAATATTAGTACAAGCACTTTTATCTTTTTTTCAAATCGCATGACCTGAGAAAACACTTGATCACCTTCCATGACTTCTTATTGACAATTTTTGAAGCTAATGGCTCACTGCACAGCAGCAGTCAGCGGAGAAGAGTTGCAGGATCGTGAGAAAGTTCTGCTAATTCACTATCATGTTGATAACTTGGAACTAAGTTAAATGATTCGATCTAGTAAAGCTATTATCCAAGTGATGACCAAGACAGTGGCATAGGTGGTGGTGATGATTATTACCGCTTTTAGTCAAAATACAAGAAAATTAACCAAATTGTATGCGTTTCATCCCTCAAGTGATCGTCTTGAGAGCGAGAGCAGTGAAACACATGTTTGCATAAAAGTTTATTCCTTCAACACTTCGCAAACCTGCCCGCCAGATTCATCAAAAATGACAGTTATCTCAAACATGCATAGTGACAAAATGGATTTCGGACTTTGGGCATTATTCCACTATGCAGTTCTTGTCAGAAAATCCCGCTCGGTGCATCTGATGTAGGTGACACTCGTCACATGTCTATCAGATTGCATGCGACAGTCAACTGGTAATCGCATTAAGAAATTCGTCATGAATTCTCTATTCATGAATCAAGCAATGTCTACAACTAACGCCGCTGGGGAGATAAATTCGAGGCGCGCGATACATATCACAAAATTTGATGGATGAATTCGCCAAAATCTAATGACACTAGGGCCTACTCAGTAACTCACTGTAGAACATTAATCGCCAAAATCTGGCTCTTATTTTCAATCATTGTTGATGTACGTCATTTCATTAGGCGTGTTGAATTTGCACTAAAATTTCCCTGCCAAATGACAAAATTATTGAAGACAACATGACTAAATGCCGTCGATAGCATGATTAATGCAAGGGCCAAAATAGCATATCGAAGTAATGTTGTCAATATGTAAAAAAAGCCTGCATTTGATCGCTTGACTTCGAAAAACATTGCAATTGACTTCAAGCTTTTGCAATTACTTAGTCGGTGCAATTTTTGCCGCGCAGCTATTTTACAGGCTGAGCCGGTCCAATAAATTTCCATGTCTTACCACAAATCATATTTCTCAGTCACAGTAGACTTCAAAACACTATACATGACCAAATCTCTATTCAGTGGTTCACTCATTGTAGAGAATTTCCATCTTTTACTTATTTATGATATTATTGATTATTTCCTTTCTTAGACATATTTATGAAACACTCGCTATCACCGACTCAGCTACTGTGATAGTTGTCAGACCAAAATTGTACTGAATCAGCCGTGGCAATAGCCACTGCCTTGACTATGCAGTCAAAGGACTGACTGAGTTCATTTATCTTTCATGACAGCGCAAATTTAAGAATAGTTTGAGCTTCATTTACAGGAATTGTAGCCTAGAGAATTCATTGTTCACTTCAATATGGCATCCGACTCTAAATTCTACTACATAGATTGTCCTTCAAATGAAACATAAATGATAAAATTGAAGAGTTTTCGTCTCGTCTGTGGGAAAGCAAGCAAGACTACATGTCAGCTCACTAACATAAGGAGCTGTGAGGAACCCCTGAGGAGACATTGACAAACTTGATGCTTTGATTTTGCTGCATTATCTGTTTGAGGAAATGCAGTGCAGTATATTGAACAAATTTCCTGGATTTTTGTGCCTGAATTCAGACAAAAAAATGTATACATTAAATTTAGAAATACAAACACGAATAAATATGATAGGCACTTACGAATTACTTCTGATCAAATTAAGACACGACACGGTTAAAAAATTCGAAGAATCCAGGAAACGGAAGACGCCAAAGTTAAACAATTACCCTAGTGGAGAATCTTGTAAATAATTAGGTAATTAAAAGTCATGAATGAATGAAATAATACTGACAACATAGAGTAACCTACTCTAGTATAGAGCAGGTACTGAAATACGTATAAAGGCAAGTCTACTCAACTAAAGACGGCAAGGGAAATAAATTAAAACTTATAAACGATTTAATTTTTTATCAAACAAGAAAGAAACCTAAAAAACCAAAATTAAGCTATGAGAATTATGCAACTCAACCGACAATTCAGAAAATCTATGTAGCTCTCTTTGACATCCACATGAAGCAACAGCATTCTACCTCTTTGATGATCGGTGCTTCTGTAAAAAGCGAACATCTGAAAGATACCGAAAACAGCTGATTTACTGACCCTGACCTACTTCTGGAAGCCGCCATCGTTTAGGTACCGTTGTCATGACAGCGCGTGTCCACGAAGTTCTATTGTTCTCAATGTCAATGACCGTTCTAGTCCTTTTATATTATATAGTGTCGGATTTCTATGGATAGACCAATAGGAAAGCCAATCGCTTTTGCAGTGTATGAGCACGAACAATGGTGTTTTCGTACATTTTGTTATTCTCGCTTTGCACTTTGGTTTCTTATTCAAAATCAGCCAGCTTTACAATGTAAACCAGCACCTCCTAAAGCGAGCTGAATTATCTCCTAAAGCAGGACACCATTTGTAACTAATAAAAAGTCCTAAAGCATGCGATATGGCATATCCACATAATATGCCTCTGTCGAACGTGGGAGCTCGTCTCCACCGCAGACTTCGCTTCGATCCTAGGTCCGTCGAGTGCGGTCGGGGAATCAAGGGTGTTGGTGTCTTGTATTGACTTAATAGCTGTCATTCTCTTTAGATATTTCAATGCTGCCATTTAGCTTGAAGGAGAGGATTTAGATCCTCCTTGAGGAGAGGAGAGAGAGAGAATGTGGCTAGGATATCTCAATTCAATCTGTTGGTACAAATGTACACCAGAAACAATCTTTTCTATCTGACATGAATATCAGATTTATTTACTACTAATAATGTGATAGTCAGCAATGAATAAAAAACATCTTTTTCTGCAACAGAATAAGAAAAGTACACATCTTTGTCTGATCTTTGTCTGTGTGCAAATCTCAGATACGTGTTCTCCCTGACTATAGCGTGATCTGCACTTCACAGAATTATAATAATTGTCAATCCGTCCTCAAGATATTGAGAAAACTTTTGCTATCTATTCATTGCTTCTTTAGAATGATTCCATTATTTTCCAGGCGTGAAGTTGATGATTTTCAAGGCCCCTTATCAACGTGTTGATAGGAACAGCCCAGATATCGAAGAGACAATGGGTACAAATAGAAGAGATCGAGTTAGAGACGAACCACTCCTCATAACGCTCAATACTATTGACGCGGGGGCTCGAAAAATTAACTAGAATGAGATCCTTATTGAACAAAACCTTTCCAGGAGTGAAGAAAATTGATCAAACATTGCGTTATTGTAAGAGAAACTTGTATGCTGAAGCTGCAACGATGCCAATAATGCGGTACAAGTTTGATCTATGCGATAGTGAGGGAGTTTCGCTGCTTGATTACGATGACTTGGCCAGTTGTTATCAACAAGGAATTTCACTAAGATCAGATGATCGAATATTGTTGATTGGTGGTGGGAAACGAACGAAATTAAGAATTAGTTGAGTGAATCTTCCTACTTGAGCCTCCTCCTCCTCTTTTTGATCCTCCACTTTCCTCTTCTCTCCATCTCTCTCCTCTTCTACCTATATCTGCGGTTTCTTTTCCGTCCATCCGCTTCCTCCTCCTCCTCCTTCTCTACTTCTATCTGCGGTATTTCTTCCCATCATCCTTCTCCTCCCACTCCGCTCCTATTCTCCTCATTTCAACGACCATCTCCATATTTATTCCTGCTGCTACCAATTCATCCAATGCTAAGCAAGGAAAAATCTATATCCTGCACGCTGGATCCTTTCTAATGTGAAATACTCAAACTTGAGGGCATTCATTTTCGGCGTGAATCGATGATTCATGAAAAAACAAGCTTTTGGTTCTATAATAGACAACAATTCACTTATCAAAACAGAATTCATTTTATAAATGTAAAGATAGGAACAGTACTTTTTTCTTCTCAGAGATGATATAATGTTTTTGTAGTATTTGAAAATAGAATAATTACGAAATATGACAAATCTTCTTATTCTCTCGATTATTGACGTTTACTACTGTAGAGGAGAAGTATTGGGCGGATTCTATTTAAAGGACTTGTTCTATCAAAGGACTTGTTCTATTAAAGGCGTTGTTCTATTAAAGGCCTTGCTCTATCAAAGGCGTTGTTCTATTTAGGGCGCAGTTCTACTAAAGGCCTTGCTCTATTAAAGTTGTTGTTCTATTAAAGGCCTTGCTCTATCAAAGGCGTTGTTCTATTTAGGGCGCAGTTCTACTAAAGGCCTTGCTCTATTAAAGTTGTTGTCCTATTAAAGGCCTTTCTCTAGTAAAGGCGTTGTTCTATTAAAGGCGTTGCTCTGTTGAAGTCGTTCTATTCAAAAGTCAGTTTTTTGACATTTTATCTGGTTTTTTTTCGACTATTGGCTTTTCTGGTTGAAGTTATTGGGAGACGGATTCTATTCACGCGAAGAAAATGTCTGTTCTAGAAGATTGACTTTATTTTTTGCGCACTATACCTTAGCAAGCTCACATGTTCAGTTCATAGTAGTAGTAGTATGCGCTGAAATAAAGCGCTGTGATCGCGGGCCTCTCTCTCTCTCTCTCTGCCCCTCTCCAGTATGTTTATCAGCAGTAAATACTGTATTTAGCCTGACCGACTTCATCAATGATGAGCTTTTAGAGGGTTGTGTAAAGCGGCGCCCCTATGAAGGACGACGCATGCCACACGCTCTGCCATAATCCCACAGAAACCAATCGATGCAATAAATCAGGAAAATGCAAGAACCAGATGTATTTCTTTTTCGCCCGTCGGGCTTTTTCAATGGTGACAACTTTACTGCTTGATAGGCATGCATTGAAGATATCGATCTGAAATGGTGATCATTTCACGCATGCGGCATGCGCATGCTTGCGGACACATGAATGAAGACACAGCTTATTGATGACCATGACGGTAAAGAACAATAGGAATCTTCGTGACTCGCAACACCTCATCACTCTACTGCACAGTGTACTCCTCCAGCGCGATGGGATCCTGTGTACATTTGACGTCAAGTCTCTGTGCACCAGCATCCTATCGATGTGTAAGGCATTCGACGTGTAGCAAAGGGATTTGAATCTAGGCGTAGTCTGAAGCGAGTATATTCTCAGCAGTGACAATCTTATTGCTGCCGTTTGTTTTGAAAGAAAACCGCAATGACATCAAAACTGTGATTGAACTTATAAAATACAATGAGTCCAACTTGTCAACCCTAGAACTCCTAAATGGGTCTTTGATATTTGATTAAATATTTTTCTTCAAATTTTGTATCTGAGATGGTGACGATTTTTCGCATCTATTGTATTGTATAGTATATTTTTAATATCACAAAATCGTATTTAGTTAGTTGAAAAAAATAGTTAATTAGCCATAAATAAATAAATTGTTACTGCAAAGAAAACCTCTTAATGCCAACCCAAATTAATATTTGGAATAATTGATAGTCATAAGAACAGTTGGATAACACAAGTGACTTGAAAAAAAGGAAATGCACCACGTGAGTCGAATCATCGTGGAGGAAAAAGTAAGAAGAGAAAGAGTCAATTCTTTCACTTGCAGTAAAAAGAGGAATGTTGGCCTACAACCTCGTTCAGTCCGTTGTAATGTTGTTGAGCTTGATGATTGTTGCTGGAAAGAACGAATTTCTTCTTCTTGAGGTTTTTACGGTTGGCAAAGAAATCTTCCAGAAAGAGCAGACTTTTGAGGGCAGAATGGAGTGGCAGAGGATGCCAGAGGCGATTGACGGAGAATGTTGTTTAGTAAGCGGATGGCAGCGGCTTATTCGTACGCTTGTCCAAACAAGGAAAGTTACTGCAATCACATTCTTCAATGCAAATAATATTCAGTGGGCTCTGCGCTTGTAATTTATGGAGTCTGGAGGAGTCCACAGAAAGCATGCCACGAAAAGTGGTGAGCAGTACTCAATTGCGGAGCGATTCAAGCATTGATAGACAGACACCATGTGATCTATTCAGTACAAGTTCAATACAAGCAATACATAAACGTCGAGATGCACACTTGACCTCCATTAGAGATAATTGAAGTGTTCCTCCTTCCCATTTCAGATCTTGATAAAAATGATACCTAGAATTCCTTATTTGCTGACAGAAGCGAGACCCGAAGTACTGGGGCGGGACATTGCTGAGTTCTTGATATCCACATCATGTTGCCCTTTCTGAAATTTGAGCGAAAGACGACCGAATTTGACACATTGCGTCTTATTGCTGTGCCGTCAAAACCGGATCAGTGTTTCGTCGGCCGACTGGAACCCACAAAATGTCAATCATCAACAAATTTTTGAACGACTGTGTGGAGGGACAAACAGGCTTCAGCAGTTCCTAGCACTAGATTTGAAGAGGTATACCCAAGAACTGAAGCCTTGGGGAATGCCTTGACATGACTGGAGCAGGTTGCCTGTAGTTATAGTAAATTTTACCCTCTGATTACCGTTTTGAAGGTAGCTGCAACCTAATCAACAAACCCAGAAAGGAAAATCGATGACCTGTAGAGCTGCAATATCGTGTCGTGTCCCAGTTATCGAATTCCAGCTGAAATCATATACATTATTGCAATACGCAACGTTTTGACTCTGGTCTAAAGCTGAATGTGATCGAATCAGGAGACAATATAAGCTCCGCCACTTGTCGATGAAAATTTAAGGCCACCAAACTGAAGAGTCCAAAAGCTCCCGAAAAAACGACCGATTCAAGTCATCAGAGTGCAGGATGAATTTTTCGGCATATTATTTTGAAGGCATCGGCATCAAAGAAATAGTAGCAGCAGTAGTAACAGTCATGTCGCTTCGGATATCAACCGAGAAATTGCGACCAACAAAACATAATCCTTGTTTTCCTTCTATTCAAGCATAGATCCTTAGAAGCACACCATCTGTCCGCATGGTCGAATTTTCCATTAGTACGGGATTCGTGGGTGAAGTATCGTCGGACAACAAAACTGCAAGATAAATGTCATCGGCATATTTTACAACATGCGTACTTTCATAATACGGCGAAAAATCATTTGTATACATGCAGAATAGATAAGGACCTAAAGTCGATCCCTGAATCACACCGGATAGTATACTGTATGCCTCACTGTATTCTCCATCGACACGAACGAAGTTATGGCGATTCATAAGGTAGCTTTCCAACCATGAAACGAAACCGTGTGGTAGACCATCCAATATCAATTTCTTTATAAGGGAGTTGTGGGAAATGCAGTCAAAGGCCTTTGAGATATCGATGCTTATCAAGGCGATACCTTGAACTGCGGGGTCGTCGATTTTGCTTGACACAAATTCATGCAGCGATATGATTGCGGTCACAGTAGAGATACCAGGGCGAAAACCATGCTGATGTTTATCGTAGTTTTGTATAAATACATCTCGTAAGTTGTTGTAAATGCACTTCTCCATGATCTTACTCAGTGTAGGTAGAATAGAGATAGGTCTCAAGTTACCAATTTTAGCAGGACTTGATTTGGGTATTGGAATGGTGACACCGACTTTGAGGCAAGATGGAAAACAGTGCGATTTAATAGAGTTCTTGATAATGGAGCAAACATAAACGGAAAGGAGATCGGCTAATTCACGGTATACCGAATTGGGAACATTGTCCAGAGATTTTGAAACCCCAGGCTTTAAGTTTGACAGGATATTATAAACCCATAACGGAGAAATGTCAAAATCCCATGGATCATTAACAAGCATGATCCGAGATGGTGCGAGCTCTTCATAATCTCTAGAAACAGGTATGTTCACTTGATTTGAGAGGAATGAGTCCCGAATGGTGGAGATAATAAGATGCTTATCGCCACAATGTGATAATTGTTCGACCAGACCAGTATTGCGAGAAGAGGAATTCATGAGTTCACCAGAAATTTTCCAAATACTTTTGCTGGATCGTTTTAGCTTGTCTGCCCAATTGCGTTTTGCACGTAAGATTTCATCTTTGGCTTTTTCTTTTAGCTTGTTGTAGACCGACCAATTACGATTACGGTAAGCTTGCCATTTAGAATTAATAATGCTCTTTGTAATTGGAGTCATCCACTTTTTGTCTGTCGTAGATAGATAAACATACGATAGAGGCACATAAGTATCCACTAATTTGTGTAGACAGCCAAGAAATAAAGAACATTGCTCATCAACATTGGTAGTACTGAGTATCGACTGACCTTCAGTAGTTGAGAAACATTTAAAAGCTTCTCGAAGTTTTAGTATGGATGAAGGACGAAGGTCATATACTGGCACAAGACGGGGACTGGGATTAGAGTTCTGTAGAGGATCAGAAGCTGGAGACAAGCATAATATCTGATGATCGGAGTTGCCAAGAGGCGAATTGTAACACACATTGTCAGCAAGGTAGATGTCAGACAAAAAATCTGACACAAGGATAAAGTCTAATACACTGTTACCGCGAGTAGGTTTGCTAACAATATTTGAAAGTTAAAGTTCTGTGCAAAGATAGCTGGTATCTAAGTTATTAAGATCACCTAAGATCATAGCATGGAAATCATGAAACTGAATCATGAAATTGTCAATGATGTTCACAAAGAAAAGCAAAACTTCGGTATGAGTACACGCATTGAGATTCGGTGGTACGTATGCAGTCAGAACAAAAAGTTTAATGGATTTTATGACAATAGCACATACTTCAATACCTGAGGGTATAGCAACAGGAAGAACAAATTCCTCAAAATTTAAGGTATTTCTAACATAAACCATGCAGCCACCACCTCTTCGGGAGAGGCGGTTGCATCGGAGCGAAGCGAAATGATCAATATCAACATAGAAGCTTGTAACCGAGTCATTTAGCCACGTTTCGGAAACACATACAATATCGGGCAGCTTCATAGAAACAATAATACGCAATTCGTCGATTTTCTTTAGAAGGGATTGAGCATTAAGCAACATGAACTTAGGGAAATGCTTCATACTACTACTACAAACAGATCTTAAAATCTTGCATGAAAATTTTTAATTTAATCACTAAGCACAACTTTTCCTTTGTAAATGACGACGTCTTCCTGTTGACTCCTTCTATGCCTTAGCTGATCACGTAAATCTTTGTCAATCATCTGCTGCCGACGCGTTCTGTCATGATTGATGTAAATCTTCTTATAGTTTGCATGATCACGGAGCTTTTTTGAATTACGAAGAACAAGGCGTTTGGTATCATCGGACTTGAACTTGACCAGCGTAAGTCGAAAGCCCGACGATGGAGCCTTACCCAGTCGTCGAATTCTCTTCAACAGCATCAACGGAAGAACCCAGAATCTTTAGCAATGCGTCACACTTTGACCGATCGAAAGCAATTCTGTCATCTTGAGAGCCAGTTGTTGATTCCTCCATTCCAGAAATCACAACGTTCTTCTCTTTGCGAAAACGTTCAGACAATTCTTGAAATAGATCTAATGTACGTCTTCTTTGATCTTTGATATCCTTTAGTTCGTTCTCCACATTCAGTAATCTGACTTTAAGTTGATTGTTCTCCTCAGCAAAGCTGTCCAATTTCAATAAAAGAGGATCAATTGTTTCTTTTAGTTTCGTTTCGAGTAGATCCGAAAATGCACCAATGTCAATTCCACTGTCAGAGAGACGTGAAGATGAACGTAACTGCATTAAAGCTTGCATAAGATCACTCTTAGTTAGAGTGAGTCGCAGATTTTCCTTTGAGAGAGGATTGCTTTTTGGGATTGGACAAATTATGCTCTCTTTCCATAACAAAGGAAACTGAAGTTGCTGAATAGACAAATTGATCAAGTGAGCAAGAGAAGCGGCTATGATAAAAGCTGATATCTTGTAAATCAACGAAGGAATGCCATCGTTACCGGCAGGCTTGTTAGGTTTAACTTTCAGTAGTCGGGAATAGACACTTTCTTCAGTTACAACCGGAGCCCAGGAAACTTCAGCATGGCCATCAGTAATCACAGAAGTAGGCCGATGTGTTTGAGTAATAGCAAACATTGAGTTGATGGTCTCAGCAGCTTTTGCTGGATTGTCAAATTGATGAATAATTGTGTCCAAGGCAGAGTCTCTGGAGGATTTAGTACCAATTAGCTCATTAACCACTGACCACATATGACCTGATTTGTGTTGACATTTTCTTGCCCACTTCAGTTTCTGGGAAACCAGCATTTGTTTCACCTTTTGACGTAGGTGATGGTACAACGCATAATTTCTACATCGATATGCCTCCCATCTCAAATGTATTAGATGTCTGATATGAGGGGTAATATAAGGCTTATCAGATGAACTCATGACGACATTTGCTGATGGTATAGATTGCTTAAATGATGCCTGAATTGCCTCAGTAAAGAAAATGCAATTTCCATCGAGTGTCAGACTCATGTCGTAAAAAGGTTCACTTGTGCAAGGAGAAACAAGAAATGGTCAATATTTGATTGACGTAAGTCATGCACTATACAAGTTTTGCTTGCTGGAGAAGTTGGAACGTTGCTTGGTCTGCATAGGATTGAGCGATGATCTGAGGATGAAATAGGCGGGCCAACATCAATACAGTATTGAAGAATAAGCGGCTGAGAGAGAAGTATTTAC